>OU744447.1:38888817-38941983 GCA_916610825.1 Haliclystus octoradiatus
GATCACCATAACAACCAAAAGTTATTTATTTAATTCACAGTGGATGTCCATTGCAAAAGATGAAACTGCACAACTCGGTGTGTACAGGGCCCTAGCCTCCATTTGCCAGATAAAAGAAGCAATGCCTCATCTAATCAAATTGAACGTTATCGATGCCATCCTTTGTGGTTTATCTCGATTCCAGAAGAAGAGTGTCCAATCGCATGGATTAAAATTGTTACAGACAATTATGAAACACGCAGATGGACCCACCGCTTTGAAATCTAATAAAGATCTGAAGAAACGCCTAGAGACCATCATAGAATCTAACCAAAATGACGCTGTTATTTTACATTTGTCAAACTCAATTTTAAAAGAGATTTGAAAGTCATAGTTGCACCATCCATCAATTGGAGTAAAAATCATTTTTGATAAATTGATTTTGAATTTGTACAATCAATCATTTATATTATTAAAATTTTATTTTTAAATACAATTTGAAATACATTTTTGACAAATGTGCAATGGATTGTTTGTTGGTCATAAACGGACATGCAGTGTATACTGTAGTCTTGGAGAGAAAATTAATGTTTTGAAAGAGGAGCCCAATACAATTGTAGGTCTAGTCACGAGAGATGGCAATTACTGCTTGAAACTTATGGTTCTGCAGTATTGTGCACAGTGCATGCAGTGAAACGTCAATTTCGGACTTCTCTTCTCCCTTTTTAGGGTCTGTATATTCATTAATTTCGTTTTGTGTGTGTCACGAGGAAGCGCCACGAGGTTGCCTATGCAATATCACAATAGGAAAGAAAGCCGACATGTCGATTGTCGTCTTGTCGACTGGCTTTATCAACAACGAATCACGGCATATCTACCGTTTAGCATAACTAACCCAATCCATGGCCTAGTCAACATAACGTAGTAAGGGCATAGCAATCGGTAGGTTAACAAAGTGTAAATTCTCCTGCCAAATCCCTTAAAATTATGGTAACCATGCTTCTTTCTTTCAAACTTCCCAGTGAAAATGAAATACAAGATTCGAATTATTACACTTGCAATGCTATATGCCGTAAATGCAGTAAGGGGAAAATGGCATTAATCAAATAATTCGAACTTTTTTGTGGAATTGGTTGTTTGACGCGGTTTACTGATAATGTTAAATTCTCTTTAAATGTATTCATTGTGGCTGTCGTCATTAAGTGGTGTCCATACCCCTATTATTAACGCATTGGTCTTTTCTTCATTTCTACTTTTTGACGATTTTTCACTTTTATATTTTTAACGGCAAACAGACAACAAGACTCACACACGGTGTAGAGAGTTTGTAAGGCACAAAACCAATCAATACCTGTTTGCGTACCAACCTCACCGATCTCAACCAATCAATACCTACTCTAATGGGTCAGTGGAATCAATTTTTATGGATATTCTAACTATTTAGTGGGTTTTATTATTGGTTACAATACAAAGTTGGAACAGATTTGTAATGCAGGACTCTTTTGACTGAGAAATCTTGATGCGAGTAGTTTCATTGAAGAATAGGATGATACATGCATTAATAACAAAAGATGACCGTCAGCCGGATCGCAACCGGCTACATGCGGTTCATTAGTAAATATGTAATTGTTAACATAATGTTTCTATTTCAACTTCGTAGCATATATTCGGGCTTTTGAAAGAGAGCTAATTTCCCTATTTAAACTCTTAGGCATCTAGTGACTTATACGTTATTCTGCGTATGCTGTGTTGGCCTATAAAGTCAATGCAGCACAGATTTATACGTTACATTGCGTAGTATTGATATTATGTTCACGGCTCAGGTGCTGTTTAGATCGTTTAACTATGTTGCTCAAGTCTACAAGGCCTAGACTGTGATTGAGTCTTGTTTTCCTCGTTTAGATGGTTTCGTCCTGGCGAAGATGTAGTCATTAGGATTGGCAATCCCAGAACTATGGAAGGAGGTCGTAAAGCAGATCTTGCTGCTGCATACCACAAAGAATACCAGGCATTCATCCAGAAGTTGGAAAAGTTTCACGAAAGCAGGGGGTAAGGGTTGTTTATACATTCAACCAATAGATATTGCTTGAGCTGTAGCTTAAATTTTGACCAGAATGATCTTTGTTGTTGTTTGAGTTGAAAGATATATATATATATATAAGTTACAACACCAGTCATTTACTTCAGAGTGCAAATAATTAACGGTCATAGTCAATGGATGCCTGTGTTGATATTAGTTAGTCTTGAAAGGTAAAAACAAAGGTATTAGTTGTACTTTCCACTATACAATTGTAAGATGTGATTTTGTGTTATGATTTGAAAACCAAAGGGAGTGAGGCTATTTGGTTTTTAAAACTTGTTTCTATTTCTCTTGATGGCAACTGTTAAATCATTGACGTTAATAAAACCCATGCACACATCTCTTGCAAATAATATATTTAATGACCATTTGACCGAGTTTGTAAATTTTCTTCCTATAATTTCCTCCACTTGCAACAAATTTCAAAGGGGAGAACCTTGCCGGCATTTGTAGATCCTGCCGTTGAGTATTATTGAACAAACCATGAGTCAGAACTTACAGTCTTAACTCTGTGTGGCCCAAGTTAAGTATGGCTTCCACTCAAGTTTTCAAAGAAATATAGCTCAACAATATGTTTGGCGATATTAATTTAGCTCTTGTCGATCTTATATCATTTAAAGAAACAGGTATTATATATATGTAAATAGAGAATTGCACAGGCTTTCGTTTGATTAATTTTTTGTTTCAATCAAGAGACAAATAGCAAAATTTCAGAGGAATTAAACGCAACACAGAGTAAACAATTATTGTTTGATAATGTAAACAACATCATGGAATATTAATTTTACTGTGAGCCTCTCACAGCGGCTTCTGGGCCACAAAGAGTTAAACTTCAACTTGAACAATGCACACGGGTCTGGTGACCCAGTTAAAAATGCAACTTGTGTTTCTGTCATATCATTACGAAGCATGTGATAGGCCTACATTCGTTAGGCTAATGTTATCAATATTTTATCATCTTGCGGCTAGAAAGACTTCTACTAAATGTTGTCAAAGATTTTTCAATTTTCAAGTCACATCACATGATAGGATTTTGTTGTTGTAATTTTGCCAAGAGCATGCCAGCTTGGAAAGGACAGTAGGATGGACAAGGCTGAGAGGAAAGAATGTGTGCAATCACAGCTTTACAAAGTTGCTAGTTTTGCGGTCAAAGCCTTTCTAATTGATTGAGTGGGACCATTTCATCCCATTAGTTCTGATAGCCTGGTGTGGTCAGACGTAATGATGTTTGCCAATCAATTCTAGATCATAAAACCGTTTGTAATTCCTTTTTGATCCCTCTGAAGTAGAGGTCTGCAAATCCGATCCGACCAGATTTTTTTAGGATTCAGATTGGATCAGACTTTTCAGGATGTCTTCGAATCAGATCAGATTTTTGATATCCTTGATATCCTTGATATATGAGTTATTTGGGCAATATTCCATTGTTTTTGATATCAATATGATCATAAATAGAGTAACTATGGATTATGCATTACTCGAATACGGATTCTGTCTGATCGGATCAGATTCCCAATGCAGAATCCAAATATTGTCGATTTATTTTTTATTAAAACACATTACTAATGCCAAATCCAATCTGACGCAGAAGTCTACTCCGCTACACATGCTCATTCTTCTTTGAATGTTTGTTTTTAGGTTTGCATTTCAACGTGCCCCTACATTCAGCGGTCGTCCTATTGATTTATACGTGTTTTACAAAACGGTCACTTCTCTTGGTGGCTTATGTAAAGTAAGATGAACACTTTTTAATATTCTCATTCTCATTGTTATTAAGCTTTAACTTCTTAGATGGTGTCTCTTGAGTAATATTGACTTTGTATTCTTTACTTTCTGATGATGATTAGGTGACTGACGATAGAAGATGGCCAGAAGTTGCTGCTTGCTTTGATCTGCCATCTCGCTGTACAAATGTTTGTTATGCTCTACGTCAGCACTACATCAGGTTAGTACTGTCAGTAATGTTACATTCAAACATTAAGTGCAAACGGCATAGGTCATGTGTCTCTCATTGCATTTAATTATGTTACATTGTAGCCTGTAAATGTATCATAAGATTTAACTCAAGATACTAGAATGAAGGGATGCTAATTGTTATGTTTCCCTTCAGGAACTATTTAACTAATATTATTAAAAACATATCTATATATATATAATAAAGAAGTCAAAGACTACACATTTTGATACATTTAATGATGTATCAAAATGTGTAGTCTTTGACTTCTTTATTATATTTACAGCTCTGTCAACTGACATTGAGCACTGTTTTACTGCTATTAGATAATATCTAATACTATCTATATATATATAATTATAATACGGAAATGTCATAACAAAGTTTATAAATACTAATGTAATGTATGGCCTAACAAATGTTTGAGTAATGACAGAACAGCTTGAGACACAAATGCCCTACCTAACCCTAGGCGCCTAATTCATTTCGTTAGGCTATTAATTAACAGCATAATATACGGAAATTGTTCTTGATATGTGTTATCAACATCTCAGAAGATTGGTAGCCTCCATATGACCATAAAAATGCCATTGGTATACCTTCAGTTGATTGATTGAAGTTCATATGAGTGACAATGTTTGTAGATGAGCCTCTTTACTGATCTCTGATAGTTACTCTTGGGTTTGACCAATCAGATGGCAAACTTATTTCTTCTTATTTTATAATTTCTTTTTTCAGATACCTAGAGGCTTATGAAAAAGCCAATTTCCTTGGAGAAGATGATTCAACATCCCATGATGCACGGTCGTTTACATACCACGGATCTGCTTCTCACCACGGCACGAGTTCTTTTATCCCATGTACGTTATGACATTGAAATGTAACAGATTTATTTTATCAAAGTATGTAAGAAAAGGATTCCAATGGAGGACACATATTATATAGGAACATGTGTGCTACTACCATAAGACTATTTGAATACTAAACACCTCAAACCCAAAATATTCAAATGATATCATGAATATCTGAATATAGGAAATAATATCAAACAGGTTGTCTGGGTTCCAAATCTGTTTATTTATTTGTTTATCTTTCTGACTATTTTTTATAGTGAGCAGTCAAACAAGTGCTCAATTTGGTCCTCTTGGAGGTAAGACCAATCTGTCGTTATACTTTACTCATATGAGATAGACAGAACAATTAAATTATACAATGCTGGTATTTGTTTGAAGAGATCTCATACAGCCTTTATATACTCTGAGGGTGGCTAGGGTGTCAGACCTTCTCCTGCTTTTGGTCTTGATCTAGAAATTATACATACTCAGCTCTTTTAGTTACAAGAAATTAAAAATGAATTTCATCATTCACAACATTCACAGTAAAAATGTAATGTAGACGATGTCGCCCTACCGAAGGCACCCGTGCCACTCCTCTATTTCTAGATTAGTGGATTTTTTTGCTGAGAGCAATGATTTTTGAAAGCGTTCTGTTGCTCTCTGCCGCGACGCTGCAGATCAATTTTAACAGAGCTCATGGCAGATAGGTCTCGATTGTCAATGCACAACGATTCGCCGCAGCTACTCACAATGCAATTCCCTCTGGACCATTCTATTCACCATCCTCAGATGGTACTCATTTGATGTTTCAGATAAAGTCAGGGCTGAGTTGACCTTCGGGAAATTTGAACCACAGTCAATCAGAAGTGATCCGATTTGAAGTTCAGTTGCTCTGCCATCTGAGCTAATCCTCCCTCCTTTTTTCTTTCTTTTTAACACAATCTACCATGTCAATCGTAATTCCAGCATTCTTGAATATGAACTAAACAATGATCTAGACACACTATTCTCATGGTTCACAAACAGGGCCGAATCTATTATTTTGGGCCTAAAGCAGAAATCATAAATAGGGCCAAAAAATTCCCCAAAAACAGTTCACTTGACAATTAATCCACTAAAACAAAGGTGTCTGCAGATTTGAGGAAAATTTTCACACCTTAATGATACAATTGAGTTAGACCCTGCGTTTAGTGTTAAATACTGTAGCCTAATTAGCGTCACCCATTTGTACATGGAAAAACTTATATTAAAAATTATTTGTTTGCAATTGGTTGTGATGGAATGAAACAGTAAGAAAGATTCGCAAAAATTTCTTTAAATCATTGGTTAATTGAGAAAAAAAGTGACCTTTAATTTGAAAAAGGCCTATTTTCGGAAAGGCCTAAAGCATTTGCTTATTCTGCTTACGCCTAAATCCGGCCCTGTTCACAAACAACAGATTGCTGGTCAATGCTAACAAAACACAGTGTATTGTATTTGGACTGTCAACACCAAAATCTTCCTGTCTGTCAAGATTACACTATGCACTAGACGAACATACTAAAATACATCTGTTCAATGCCTCATTTCTCGTATGCAAATTCATTGTTATGCAGTATATCAAAGTCGGAACAAGAACGAATTGACCATGTACCGGTAGATCTGTTAGATTTGCCTTCAGATTGCCTTTCAAGACACCATCAGCGCAATGCTTCGAATCTTAGGATTAAAACAACCAACCCTCAGACAAAACAACCTTTGAGCAGCCATAGAATTATGCCGAAAATATAAAGAAGGAAAAGCACCGAAATACATTTCGGAACTATTCCATACAATATCTCATGAAAAAGCCAGAGCCTCGAAATGCGGGGATATAAAAGTAACATCATATAATTTAACAAACTTTGGTAGAAACTGTATTACGTTCACAGGACCGAGAATTTATAATACGTTAAGTGTAAAACATGGGATAGAAGACAGCAAAACAATAAAGGCACTGAGATCTCAGTTGAATGACATTAACTTACCATCATTTCACCATAGCTACGTTAAATAAACAACAATATTATGTACCATATACTTACATTACACTATTTTTATTATTATTATTATTATTATTTCATTTAAATGGAACAGATATAGAAGACTAATATAATAAATGTACTATTTAACATTTTTGGGGGAATCGTTGCAACCTCGGCTTCTAATAAAACATGCCTTTGAGGCAACTGTACACATAATTGTTCAGTCAAAAACGAAGAGTTTAAATAATATAAATTGAATTGAAATATACAAATTAATGTTTTAAACTGTAAATCCTAAAGATTTCCCTTTGTCAGGAATGTTTTCTAATTGAGACAAAAATATATGTTTGATTGTTTGGATTCAGAACTTCTCGCTGTTCCAAGTTTCTCGCTTGTTTGTATAATCGCATTTGTTTTTAGAGAACAATATGACACATTGCTTACTTTTTGTTAGTTAAAGCAGAGCCTTTTGCGTTACTCAGAGTTTTACACGTTTATTATGCGATCATCAAACCGTCTGATGATCGCAAAATCAATGCTTGAAACTCTTGCTAGTAACGGGAAAGGTTTTTGCCTCATCTTTGTTTCAATTCTAATACCAATTACCATATTATTATTATTATTATTATTATTATTTATTATTATTATTATTATTATTATTATTATTATTATTATTATTATTATTATTATTATTATTATTATTATTATTATTATTATTATTATTATTATTATTATTATTATTATTATTATTATTATTATTATTATTATTATTATTATTATTATTATTATTATTATCATTATTATTATTATTATTGTTATTGTTATTGTTGTTATTGTTATTACAATACAATAATGGTGACGATTTAATCAAAGAAAACAAACTGAGTTGTTAATGTTTTTGTTGTTGTGTTTCATTTCAGAGCCACGGATATCCAATTTCAATCGCTTGATGTTTTCTCTGACGTCAGGGTTACAAAATGAAGTAGATTTTTCATTGAATATCTGCATGTTGTTATCTAATGTCACAAACTCAATTTTCAATCTAGCCAAAGTAAGAATACAACTCCCTCTCTCTAAATTTATATCTGCTTTTGAGATAGTTTGAGCATATTATATTTTCATCTTCCTTTATTTTTATAGTCGCCACGCATGGTAGATTTGATGCTTGCTCATATTGGTATTATTGATGCCGGTAAGTTTTGATGATCTTCTTGTAGTGAATACTTAGTATGATAATATAATATCACAGGATGCCGTCACAACTACGTTCATTTTTAAGATTGTTGTTGTTGTTGTTGAAATTAAGATTTTCTACCTATCACATTGTTGATAACATTTCTTTGGAGATTGTTGTTGTTTTCAATTCATCTGCATGATTGTCTCCCAGAAAACTATATTATTATTAATCGAGATTATGAACTCCATTGTGATCTTAACTGGTAGAATGCAGATAATTCCTAACATTCGATGCTGTGAAGCAGTAACTCAGGATATGAGGTCATAATGCGATAATTGTTTCAATCAGACCTAATAACTATTACGTAAGTCCAGGGGTTACCACACATTTGCCGTGTTTGTATTCATATTTACTAAACAAATAATGCTGGAAGACACAAGTGAAGTGTTAAAGTGTGTGGTAACCCTTTTCTAAAGTAAAAGAAATTTCAGAATCAAGTTTTTTTATATTGCAGCGGAAGGTCTTTCGAATTTTGAATTAATGATTTGAAATTCAATTTCAATTCAATGTTTTTACTTATTAAAGTGTCCTCAGATTAAATAAAAGCTCTACTATGCTAGTCTTTCTTACAGAGACAGCTTTTTGATATTATTTCTTTGTTAAGATGTTGTAGTTTCCTATTCTTCTTCAGCTTTTAGCCTCTGACAAAATGTTATCGTGAAATTTCAACATAGATTTTTTGAAGATGTTTGTCCTAGAATTTTAAAACACATGGATAAGCCAATCAAATTGCAGAATTACGTTTGATTATGACATCATGTTTTAGAAATTAGTATCCTTCGGAGATTTGTTCAAAACGTTTTGGATTTGCTCACTAATGTGAAAATAGCAGAATCCCATATATGAAAGATTTGTTACTTTATCTGAAGTAGAATAATTCGAGAATTTGTAAGATAGAAAGGAATACAAGAACTTCAACACGGATAACTAAACAATCTATTACAGCATTTAATCACAAAAGCTGCATGCCTTGTCAGGAAAAATGTGAAACAGATACCCGTACAAAAAACAAACTTTTGAAAAAATTTTGCTACGTTTTAACTTTTGTTTCTTTGCAAAATTAATGTGATAAATAATAAAACAATTATCAAACTTGTTATATTGCGTGATGTTGAGAATTATCAGACCTCGAGGCTCTATTATGTAGCTCAGCCTACGGTCTGATAATTCTCAATGTTGCGCTCAACGTAGTTCAATTATTTATTAATTATACAGCATTATATTTATAACTATCTGACCATGTTTATGATTGGTTCATTAGAACATATTGACATGTTGACTTTGTTTGTGATATTTGTACTTATGTTTACTAATTTGTTTGTTTTATGCGGCCATCTCATCAGATGAATTACGCGAGTTGTACAAAGAGTGGTACAAGAAATCCAATCGCAATTTTAACAAGGTATTATCCAGGGGATTATCAAATGACAAACATCTGTTCTAATTTAGTATCTCCATATGATTGTTTGTGTTTGTGTTAGGCATGGTGCGCCATCTTGGACAACGAATTTGGAAAAAATCTTTTCAGTTCAATACATCCAGGTAAATGATTGGATTAAATTATTTGTTGATATTATTTATAGTGTTCACACGAGAAACAATAATAGTGCTCTGAGGGAGATGCGATGTGCTGTTCTGGACAGTTTCCATTTCATAACTTTTCACCAACAAATAGAAAGAGAGAGAAAGTGTTACCAGATTTGAAGTGTGTTTATATTTTGTTAATAGGTCACACACAATCCACAGCAGCAGAATCATCAGTGATATTTGCATCTGATTGGCGCGCAGAGCAACACAGAATACAGCAGGTATACAGCAGTGTGATTGGATGCCCTTTGATACCATTAACTCACTATTTTATGTTTGAATCTGAACTGTTGCATTGTAGGTTGCTGTTATTCTTTATAACTTTTCGTTTGAGCAAATCAACGCATATTTCTTGGCTGATAAACCAACATGTCTCAAGTAAGTTCCATTCAGACAGACAGACAATGCCATTGCGAGACAGTGTGTGTCAACATATAATTAATAACCATGGTAACAACTTTTAGTTTTCTGATGCTGTCATGCTCTTGTCAAATACCGTCTGTTCGAAGACTCGCCCTGGAAACGTTTGATAACATTGCGGATTCAGTAAGTTTGATGGTTTTGGTTGATGACTGATGACATTTCAAACATCAATCATATTAAACAGACATTGTGTTTTTATCTTTTTAGATTGTGCTGTCAACACGTGAGAGCGCAGTGACGCAATCCATTCTTTTAATTCTTAATAATATGTTGCTTTCCTCAGACCGTTTCCAATGTGCCAAAGGTAATCCACTAAACGTGGAATCAATCATTCTACTGTGTTTTTATTCTGGTGATTCTTATTTGTTTTGATTCACTGTCTTAAATGTCAGCCATGATGATTCTGTCCAAACTGTGCACTCTGCCAGAAAACATTGGAGCTATCTGCGAAGGATTTGATGACCAAACATACTCGCATGTCATTGCTATGCTGACGTTACCTGACATTCAAGTGAGCAAATAGCTATTTAATAAATAATAAATAAATGACTTAATTGATTTATTAAAACCTTTATGTGATATTGTGTTTTGTACGGTAAATTGTAGTTGGGTAATTTGATAACTATTTCTAAATAACACGCAATAACTATAACAACAATGTGATTAGATCATTTAATTTAAAGATATACTATCTAATCGTTGTTGTAGCTGTTACATGTTATTTGGAAGTGGTTATAAGACAAGTCTTGCAATTTAGATATCCCCATCAGCAAGTATTTATCAACTGATGGATGAGTATGTTTTAATTAATAACGTTGTATGGTGGAGATAAAAGTGTGGAAAGTGAAGGAAGATTAGATTAATTTTAATGTCTCTGGAAGAAATCAATATACTACAGTTTCTATTATTATCTGTGCTAACGTACGTATTATAATAATAATAATAATAATAATAATAATAATAATAATAATAATAATAATAATAATAATAATAATAATAATAATAATAATAATAATAATAATAATAATAATGAAATGAAGTCAAAGACTAAACATTCTTTTACTGTTACTTAAAGTTTCTCGCTTTATGCGATCATCAGACAGAATATACTATTAATGAAAAATACACCAGTTTATCCTAATTAGACATGTTAATTAAATGTGTGAAAAAAAATATAACTATTGTTCTAGATACAATGCTATTATCTTTACAATATTCGAATAACATTGTTTATGGTTTCCTTGACTTTATCGGTATTTTGATCAATTAATTAATTGTTAAGTTTTTGTCTCTTTAAAATTTGTTAAATAATATTTGTTTTCGTGCCTACACTTTGAAATATGTTCAGATCTTTTGTTTAATAGATCTTTATCCGCACATATGATATGGTATTTCTCTACCAAACCTAGGTGGCATCTTTTGGATGTGTTGCTGTACGCTCTGCCGGTTGCCAAAGGTGTCCATTTTATTGTATAATCTATTTCTTTGCCTTTCAGTTCCCAGATATACTTTGATAATTGTGTATTCAATTTACTTTTTTCGTGTCTAAACGTCGAGGTGTGCTGCGTGTAGCGTGTTTTGAATGTTCCCTCTGTGAAACCGATATAATTTTTTCCTTCTGCGTCATTTGCTGTAGTGACGTTTGCATTGTAAATAAGGCTTGTTGCTAGGCAGTTGTTGTTAAATGGGCAAGCTTCCTTTTTTCTACAGTTACATAATGAAGTGGTGTTAGTGGTATTGTTTTCGAAGTTGTTGGTTATTTTTTTATTGTGATTTTTTATTATTGTGTCCATGTTGCTGGTGCAGCTGTAGCTTACTTTGATGAAGTTGAAATTAAATATTTTATGAAGTTGATGACTTTTAGGGAAATGTTTTCTGATAAGATTTAGGAATGTTCGCCCAACATTAGTTCTGACGCTTTTGTTATAAGGCGGGTTAAACCAAATAGTCTTTCTGCCTCGCTATCTTTTGTTCTTGTTAGATCGAGGGGGCGTAGCTTGAATGATAAGTTGGCTTGGTGGCCGCTTGCTTTCAGAGCGTCTTCATACAATTGTTTCGATTTTTCGAAAATCGAACTGTTAGTTGATAGATCGGAGATGCGTTGGTTGATTGCAGTAGGTATTTGTTTTAGTATTACGGGTGGATGGTTGGATTTTGTGTTAATGTAGAGGGGCTGGTCGTTTGGTTTTCTGTATTATTCGGTTATCTGTATTGGTTTTCTGTATTCTGTATTATTCACCGCTCTGTCAAATGGTTTGGTTTTCTGTATTCTGTATTATTCACCGCTCTGTCAAATGACATTGAGCACTATCTCAACTGCTATCAGATAACATTATTTTATAATAACAATAATAATAATAATAATAATAATAATAATAATAATAATATAATAAAGAAGTCAAAGACTACACATTTTGATACTGTTACTTCAAGTTTCACGCTTTATGCGATCCTCAGACAGTTAAAACTAATCCTAAACTAAACTAAACTAAACTAAACTAAAACTAAACTAACAGATAATATCTAATACTAATAATAATAATAATAATAATAATAATAATAATAATAATAATAATATAATAAGTATAGGTTTATCTAATAGCAGACAAAATAGTGCTCAATGTCAACATTTGGCAGAGCGGTAAATGATAATAATGGTGATAGATCAAAGAAAACACATTCTTTACTGTAACTCCAAGTTTCACGCTACTGCGATCATCAGACAGTTTTTTATTCTATAAACTATTATATATCTATTTTATTCTACTATTATATAGAATAAAAAACTGTCTGATGATCGCAGTAGCGTGAAACTTGGAGTTACAGTAAAGAATGTGTTTTCTTTGATCTATCACCATTATTATCATAATAATAATAATAATAATAATAATAATAATAATAATAATAATAATAATAATAATAATAATAATAATAATAATAATAATAATAATAATAATAATAATAATAATAATAATAATAATAATAATAATAATAATAATAATAATAATAATAATAATAATAATAATAATAATAATAATAATAATAATAATAATAATAATAATAATAATAATAATAATAATAATAATAATAATAATAATAATAATAATAATAATAATAATAATAATAATAATAATAATAATAATAACAATAATAATAATAATAATAATAATAATAATAATAATAATAATAATAATAATAATAATAATAATAATAATAATAATAATAACAATAATAATAATAATAATAATAATAATAATAATAATAATAATAATAATAATAATAATAATAATAATAATAATAATAATAATAATAATGGTGATAGATCAAAGAAAACACATTCTTTACTGTAACTCCAAGTTTCACGCTACTGCGATCATCAGACAGTTTTTTATTCTATAATAAATACGATACGATAGAATAAAAAACTGTCTGATGATCGCAGTAGCGTGAAACTTGGAGTTACAGTAAAGAATGTGTTTTCTTTGATCTATCACCATTATTATTATTTACCGCTCTGCCAAATGTTGACATTGAGCACTATTTTGTCTGCTATTAGATAAACCTATACTTATTATAATAATAATAATAATAATAATAATAATAATAATAATAATAATAATAATAATAATAATAATAATAATAATAATAATAATAATAATAATAATAATAATAATAATAATAATAATAATAATAATAATAATAATAATAATAATAATAATAATAATAATAATAATAATAATAACAATAATAATAGTAATAATAATAATAATAATAATAATAATAATGATAATAATAATAATAATAATAATAATAATAATAATAATAATAATAATAATAATAATAATAATAATAATAATAATAATAATAATAATAATAATAATAATAATAATAATAATAATAATAATAATAATAATAATAATAATAATGATAATAATAATAATAATAATAATAATAATAATAATAATAATAATAATAATAATAATAATAATAATAATAATAATAACAATAATAATAGTAATAATAATAATAATAATAATAATGGTTAATTTTGTTTGTTTCTTCTTTCAGTTGATTCTATCTTCACTAGATCTTCTTTATTCGTTGTCGTCATTTGGACATGTCCCCTGCTCCGCCATTGCTAGCATCTACGGAGCTATTGGTAAGTTCCACACTGACCATGATGTTACGTCATAATTACGTCTTGTTCTAACAGTGGTTTCGTTTTGCATTTGTCAGACACATTGGTGACCTTGATATCTGTCCATGCTGAGTCATACGGAAATGAAGCAATTGCAGGATTTAAGATTGTAGAAAATAAAAATTCAATTTCAGCCCAAAAGGCGCAGCAAGAGAAATCAATGCGTACATCTAATCCAAGCGTATCAGGTATGTAGAGTTAATGCTTTTAATTTGAACATTTTCTGGTAGACCATTTTGGTTCAACTGATTGGTTCTGCTCTAGGTGTTACTGCCAATCAAATACCGACAAGACAACCACAGCCTCTTGGAAACTCTTCTGCGTCGTCACATGCAAACAATTCGATGACTACTATGAATGGAATGAGCGATGAAAGAGAAAGGTAATTCATTATCAATCAATGATTATGTGGCAGACTACATGAATGATCTGCAGGGTTAACAATTGATTATTGGTTTTAGAAACGCTGCTGTCGTCTCTACTGTGACTATCCAACCTAATACCACCCCCTTGAAATCTATGAAGTCACCTGAGAATGGAAAGATTCAACACACCCCCCTAATCCCTATCAATGGCTTACCAAGTGACACAATGCCAATCAGTGGGACAGGACATTCCCCACTCATGATGCTCTCTGCCAATGAATGTAATAGAGCAATCTCATCTAAAGCCATACACACACCTTCGTCAGACACCGTGTTTCCTTCAACACTCGTTAATGGGGAGGCAGGGAAAGAACAAGCAATGCCATTGAACGGACGGCAGGTCATTCTACAGTGTCAAACAATCATGGAACAAATTAAAAAGGAAATTCAACAACATTTTGTACAGTTTCATCACCACCGACAACAGATTGAAATTATTCAAATGCAACTACAACAAGTCATGCAGCAGCAGCAACAACAACAACAGAATTCTTCCCAAGCCGCCACATTACCAGCCAACATCATGACAGAGGTTCAGTCCAAAGTTAAAACACATCACAGTCAGATGCAGATGCATTATAACAAACTGCAACATTTGCAAATGCTATCACAGCAGATCCAACACAAGATCAACCTTGAAGAGGAGAATTTAAAACACCAAAAGGAGACAGCTGATGTCACAGACAATGTCAAACAAGGTAAAGATACACCGACCCCAATCAAGGAACCTCAGCCCTTGTCAAATGGGCCATCCTTACCACACCAACCGATTGTCAATGGAATCATGCCCCCCACATTGAATGGCACTGTAAACAGCAGTCCATCAGCGACACCTTTAGTTGCAAATGGTTTGCCTGCAAAGCGAAAGATCACAGACACAAAGCAGATACATTCATCGGAGCATAAACTTAGCAGGCCTATGCAGCATTCACATACGGTCATTTCATCTAAAGACCCATTACCTATCAATGGATTAAAAGCTAATAAACAGAATAAGCGACACATAACTAAATTGTCATCCAGGAGACCATTACACAATATTAATGACAGTCAATACATGTCTGATGGAGGCCTACGTGCAGCAGCCTGTATCCCTTGCTGCTGGAAAGATTGTAAAACGTAAGTGATATGTTCATCTATGTACGTAGGCGATATATCCATCATTCAATGTAAAAGGCAATTTAAGGAATACAGACTAGGTTGAAGTCAATATGGAACACACATCATCCAACGATTGTTATAATATTGTCACACACAAATGACGTCACACTGTTGACGTCATAGTGTGGTGGTTGACCACTACTAAGGATGATATTTTATGAATGCCAGTCAAATTGTTGATTCTTATTTGCAGCAGGGGATTCTCAACGACAGGGGATTTGATGGACCACATGATTGCCTGTCATGCCCCTTCTGAAGGGGACCATACCCAGACGGTGTGCCTTGTTGTTGGTTGTGACAGTTGCAATGTTTCTTTCACAAAACATGAGATCATTGATCACTTCAAGGTTAGTGTAATATAATTCAGTGGTATATTATTATTATTATTATTATTATTATTATTATTATTATTATTATTATTATTATTATTATTATTATTATTATTATTATTATTATTATTATTATTATTATTATTATTATTATTATTATTATTATTATTATTATTATTATTATTATTATTATTATTATTATTATTATTATTATTATTATTATTATTATTATTATTATTATTATTATTATTATTATTATTATTATTATTATTATTATTATTATTATTATTATTATTATTATTATTATTATTATTATCTAACTCTCTTTCTTCTTACGATGATGAAATGTTCCAATTTACAGGCCGTTCATTGCGTCGTTGACTCTCACATCAGGAATGCACTTGATTGGTCTAATCGCATCGATCCTTCCAACCATCTCTTGCCTGATTGGTTGATATCAAGTAGAGCAGAAGCATGCGCAGTACGTCTTTCAAGTATCACATTGTGTTAGTAGTTACTGACACGTGTTTCTTTATAAGGGATGTTGTTCCATTTCTTATTTTGCAGCCAGAAGACGAATCTCCCGTAACGAGAAGTGTCCGTTTGACCGCGTCGTTGGTTTTGCGTAACATCGCTAGATACTCGCCACGGGGAAAACGGTAATCCACTCATTCACGATGGATTGATTTTTGTTCTGTGATGCTACTTGATGCACGTAACACAATTTATGTGGCTTTATTTGGCAGGGCTTTGACGGAGCTACAAGGTCGGCTTGCATCAGTTGCGATGACAACATCAGAGGCATCGAATGCAACATCTTATTGCCTCTTTGAACTGTCACGAATATCGTCAGACAACAAGGCTCAACAATCGTTATCTGACAGCGAATCGATAATCAACTCAATACCAGTCGATTACACGTAACATTCTGATAGTAGTCTAAGAAAGGGGGTTTAAGATATGTGTATTCTAGTGTAAATTGTACAAATCGGTTGTATTTATGATGACAATATTATTGCGATGAAAGTAAAATAAATTAAAACTATTAATCGTGTCTTTTAATAGCCTGCGTTACAGACCGCGATTCATTCACCTATTCCTTTGTGAATGAATCGCGGTCTGTAAACGCAGACTAGTCTTTTAAGTGAGTTCTGACAAACAGAATGGCAGTTTGTTGTTACATGGTTTTTTAGCGCGTTGCAAATATTTACATAACTCATCACAAATGGAATTCAAAGGGATATATAGATATATATATATATATATATTGATATCGTATTGTGCGCATAGAATTTACATGCCTTCCGACAGAGTTTGAAACAACGAATTTGAAATCAGTTCATCCCTCGTCTATCGAAAGTAGATTTAGAACTCAGATTACGTGATTGATTGAAGGCGATGCGTTTAGCAGTCAGAATGTGTGCAAAACAAATTATGTCAACACTTCTCCGAAGGTCATATCGATAACATGTTCGAATACAGTAGTGAAGGTTACGGAGTGAGTGAGTGAAACCTCCACGCAGATATCCGCGCTTTGCTAATGAAATAATCAACAGTTGTATGTGTGTGACGTATTTGTTGAAGGTGTTTAATTAATAAATGAGAAATATGTTGTACCGCTGACCACTGGTATGCACTGTGATATTCGATTGAAGCCATTTTTCATTGTTTTCTTTCTTTACTTTCGCTTCAACTGGTTTCCGTTCGCCCATTTACTTGAACACAATTCGTCTTATTTTGATGTTTTCCACAGTCCTTTACAACTGAATATTGCAAACTCATAACAAATCTCAGTAAATTGAAAATGGTTTGATAAATATACTAAATATATGGTAACATTGAAATTGATTATTTTGCTGTTGGTTTTTATGTTACACGGTTTGAAGATGTGAGCATAATTTCTGTTACTTCGGATGTCGATATATTATACTCGGTGTAGCTCCTACCAAGTTGTGGTTTTCTCGTATTCAAGTTAAGTCTTTAAATTAGCTGCAAATCTGATCGACTATGATATGGATGTCAAGTGGGGATCATCAGCCATTCCATTAAAAGATGCTATCAAATGCAATCAATTTCCTCTAGTCGCTAAGGTCAACGAGCCTTGCGAAATTATCGATGGCAAAACGTTGAAGAAAGGTGAATTAATTACCATTCATGGCAAGAGAACAGTTGTTAAGTTTCATGGCTTTGATAATAATGGATGTGAAATATTTATTCCCGCTAACTTCGGTGTGAAAGCCCGTTTGAGAGTCCCAGCGGATAGCGCCATCTATCAAACGGTGAAAGATATTTGTCTAGTTGACCAGGCACCGAAGTTTGTTGAAATAACTCAAGATCGTGAACATGGAACGCAGCAGAATGCTTTGAAAATTGGTGATCGTTTAAAGGTTTTACTAGTTGAACGAAATGGCGATGGACCTACACATATGCACTTCCGTAATCAATCAGGCAAACACGTTCGATTGCCTGCTGATTTCGAAGGACCTTTCAAACCATGCTCAGAAGATAATATGGTACATTCGTTATTAGAGTTAGCTAAACATCCTCTGCCGTTTACGATTGAAGTCGTCACAGACAGTGAAGATAAACTCATCGAAGCCAAACTAAATGGCATTGTTCAAATCATAGATATTTTAACAGAAGATATTGCATTAACGTCAGTTCAACACAAGAAAATATACGCAGTCGTCTTGCCAATTAACACATCGAATTTATTTTTATATTTACCTGAGAATAAAACAGACGCTGTCTATGAAGAATTGTCTGATCATTTTAAATCAGGCATTGACGTGAATCTATTACAATCGTATGTTGATAAACAGTGCTCTTCTTCAAAATCATCAACCTTATATTCCCCTTACGAGGTCATCACTCAAACCAAACTATCTAAGAAAGAAAAGCGTTTTAGCCAAATAAAGACATCCAGCCTTGGCAGCAAACATGATGTTAAACTACACCCCATTAAAGCTGCCAGTAAATTATTAAAGAGCAGGAGAAAATCCACAGATTCTTTTGAGAAGAAGGATGAGAAAAAGGCGAAACTACCAAAGACCAAGTCAATGAGCATGTTCAAAGATATGAGACGGAAGAAATTAGATACTGCAGAGCCTGTTCTTGAAGATAACAATGGCAATGATCCTGCGTCACCAATATCTGATGATCGATGCAGTGTTACATCATCACCATCACCTGCAGAAGAACGTAAAATGACGTCGATCGACGAAAGTGACAATGAAGCATATACACAAATTAGTGACACAGACGATTATGAAGAGCCTCTGCCATCCCCTGGTGGAACCAAAAGCAAAACAAACACACTGATTGGTAGAATGTGGAAAAAAGTAAAAGCTCAGAAAACAAAATCTGGTGGTTCCATTGACGGCGGTAGTGTGAAAAATGGGAATCACAAAGAGAAGACACAATCTGCCATCATCGCAGGAGATTTGTATTCCGCACTTGAGCAGTATGATGACGAAGGACTTTACGATGAGATACCTGGTCAGATGGCGTATGAATCACTCGACATCTTCCAGGAGGCAAAACGAGCAATTGGGATGCCGTCACCTCATATCTCAACTGAAAACAGCGGAGACAGCGGGTTCGTAGAACTGCAATCGAAACAAGGAAGTAGACATTCAAACAGTCCATTGCCACCACTGCCTCCTAATCATCCAATGGACAAATCCATGGAAAGGAGTTACAGCCAAGATGACATCTATGAAGAATCAGTGGATCAATTAACCGCAAATCAATTGCAGACGTTTTATGAAGGAGTTCAAAAGAGCGAACAAGAGATTGCCCAGTGGAGTTCAGAAGAATTAGCATCAAATCTAACAAAATTACAACTGTCGGCGTTTATTGAAAAGTTTAACGATTCACAGATTGATGGAGGTCTATTAATAGATCTAGATGAAGCAGTATTCAAAGATTTAGGTATGAGCTCATTCCAAGCACGTAAATTGAGAAAGTTTGTATTCGGTTGGAGAACAGATGAGATGAAAACAATACAAGTGAAAGAGCGTGATGATGATGCTACGACCTGGAGTGGCAGTGACGTCGTATCACGTTTAACAGCGATTGGTATGGCCGGTATGGCAAAGTTTTGTAAATCTAATCAAGTCAACGGAGACTTATTGAAGGACATTGTTGTTGACGATCAGATCATGAATGAGGTGTTATCTGGTAGCGATAAAAGATTGAAATCAATTAAAATAAGAAATTATGTAGTTGATGCATGGCGACCGCGTTTAAAATCTGACGCGTCAGCACTTACAAACAAAAAGAAATTAAAAAAGATTCAAACAGATGAAATTGATATCGGAGAAAGAAAATCAACACCACCTAACAGACGATCTGTACATAAATATGTTGCGCCTGTTGTGACATCGAATCAGGTGACGTCAAACGCACCGGTTGGTTCGCGCATTGCTAGCATCAAACAGCAGCTGATGAATAACTCATCGTAATCAAAATATATAAAAATTGATTATTATATAAACAGCATGATTAGTTTAGGTATATTTGTAATTTATTATCATGTATGCCCTTGAATATAGTATTATTAGAGAGAAGACTGTAGTGGCCTGTCTTGGAAGATGTATGATAGAATTTTAGCAACCATGATATTATTAATTTGTAATTATTTTCAAGACTGGTGCGATCGATATAATGTTATGATTAATTAGAGACAGACACCAATAATTGAAACCAAATATATAAATCATCAGATATTTCACCCTTATTATTATTTTAGGAAGATCCCACTTAAAATATTCAACAAAACAATTCAACATGTTCCTGTACATAATTTATATCATTTCTCTATAAGATTCAAAAAACTTAGAATAATAATTATGATGCAGCTTTCAAAAAGGCAATATTCGGGGTATCAGTATTTATGTGGCATCGTTACCATGGTTATTGTACCATGCTGAGATCGGTTACAGCCTTTTCCGTGTTTGAGAATTGCCGTCTCAAGGCCACCCTCTCGCACGTCTGATTCAGAAGCTTCAACGATGTTAAACTGACTATTTTCGTTTGCTAAAGCTTAGAGTCCTACTAGACGAGCCGACAGCAGCGCTTCCTTGTCTTGAGTTCGATTCAAAATGTTTATTGTTGATACTCGTGACATGCGTGAACATGCAAGGCGATGATATCTCATCTTTCTTTATTCTTTTCGTTTGCTTAGCTCTTTCTTTTTCAATTAATTTATCTTCTTTAGCACGCTGTTTAGGGCTCATTGTAATTAATTGCAGGTCTGCTGGCATATAACTCTCAACTTCTTTGATAAATGTAGACGCTGTTTCGTCGTTTGGAAATTTCAAAGCAGCCATTTGGTCGGCAGAGACCTCTGTGTTGTCGTTTAGTTCATGTGATGAAGATTTCATCGTGTGGAAATCTTTTTCTGAAGCGGCATAATTTGATTTTGGCGTGAGATTTTCTTTCCATGTAGCAAAGCCCGTTGTTCTGTCGACAAGGCATAGCTGTAAGAAATGTGATGCGCTTCGTGACGGAGTCTTATCCAATATAATTAAGATGGGAACGCCACTTTTCTCGTAAGTCCATGTTTCCTGATGTTTGGGTTGCCATAAAAATAATCTTACAACGGTAGGACAAACAACAACGGTATTCGTCAGACTGGATTGTGATAATTTAATTTTGAATATCTCATGTTCACTAAGACGTACAGCAACGCCATTCTCGTTATGGTCTGACATAATTACTATTATTAGAGCCACTTTCTTAAAACAGATTTCAGTTTCTCTCCGGCTGTTGCAACACAAACGATAGCTTCAATTTCTCTCACCTGAAAGACAGTGCGTCACCACGAAGCGATTCAGTAATTCTGACAACACCGTATGGTTCACCCGAAGGTTAAATACAAACTCAAAAATAGTAACTCGACGTAATGTAATACCTGCACACAAATACAGCAGTAAAATGTGCTTCCTCGTATGATATAAGAGAGTGTACTGGACTTTTAATAAAGTCCACTGTTTGTTATTGTCAGAGTGGGCATAAGTCGGTGAGAATCTGTTTTCGTTGAGTTGTGGTCCATGTGAACAACTCTTTAGCAATGATCACCAATACAGGACACTTTCAATGGATTGATGACGGCAAGACACAAAAACAAAAACGAATGAAAGCGAATGAAAAGAAAAGCGCTTTTTACGTTTTGCGTCAATAGAGCCTCTGTCCCATTTCCATCATATACGAGGCAATTCTGGGAGGGGCACTTTCAAAATGGATCAAATTCAAAACTATTGCACAACATTGAAGACTTGAGTTACTCAACAAACGCCGGTGTTTTTATAACCTTTGATA
Source organism: Haliclystus octoradiatus (assembly GCA_916610825.1). NCBI lineage: Eukaryota > Metazoa > Cnidaria > Staurozoa > Stauromedusae > Haliclystidae > Haliclystus > Haliclystus octoradiatus. The sequence goes on from OU744447.1 coordinate 38,911,354, forward strand.
GAAATATAGTCCAACATGGTTTCGTTTAGGGATATTGTAGCAGTTAAAACCTGCAAAGGTTCGTCGCTGAGCAAGGAGCAAATTGACTGGTTTATTTCTGCTCTTGTGAATGGAGAAATCGAGCCTTGTCAGACAGGGGCATTCCTTATGGCTGTTTTTATCAACGGAATGAACCAAAATGAAACTACGTGGTTAACTAAGGCAATGATGAACTCTGGTGAAGTTTTATCGTGGCCTGGATCTTCGAATGTTCCTATTGTAGATAAACATTCAACGGGCGGAGTAGGGGACAAAGTGAGTTTACCCCTGATGGGGACTCTGATTGCCAGTGGCCTCAAGGTAAGAAAATATCTGCGACTGGGGCCGGTGCAGGACACTCCATTACTCTAGGTAGAAATATTGATGGCTTTTTACTTTGGTTAAAGACTTTGGTAGACTTCATATTTTATATGTCCTAGATCTAAACTCAGTAATCACGCGGTTCGTTGGGTTCTCCTGAGAACTGTCAGTTGTTCTGACCGCAAGCACATCATCTGTTCGCCAAACCATGTGTCATTATTCAGTGTGTAGGATGACCCCGGGGATGGGGTACTTCGGTAAATATTTGACGGGGGTGATCTTGTCAATTTTATGTGATTGCTACTAAATATATTCAATTCATGTGATTTCAATATTAACAGATGGCAATTTCAGGGACCCCGGGGAGGGGGTACTTCGGTAAATATTTGACGGGGGGGATCTTGTCAATTTTATGTGATTGCTACTAAATATATTCAATTCATGTGATTTCAATATTAACAGATGGCAATTTCAGGGAGATTGATTGATTGATAGGATTCTAATTAATAAATTCTTACTTATTAAATAACTGAGATAAATGATCGGACATATCAACAACCGATCAAAACTTTGATGAAGAATGTATTGTAATGCGTAGTAGATATTTAGCTTTGAAATATCCTAATCAATTAATTGAGTTTTATATCAATAAATTCAAAAAGCAGCGTGTTGTGGGTTCGCCTGATCTACCAGTCGCAAGTAGGAATAAAACTCATGACATTTATATAGCTTTACCCTTTTAGGACCAGATTTTGGCAAACCCATTTTAAAAAAATACAATTATCAAATCTAAGTAGTATTATATCGGCCGATTTTTAATGATATAACTCTCCGCGATTGCCATGAAAATTTCAGAGTAATCAAAATGCAAAAATCGATTCGATTGCCTTATCCATGAAATGCTTGCGATTCGGCAGATCAAGCCCTACACTCAATACACAATTAGACTCTGTGAAATCCCTACTCTTTGTTTAAATTTTTAGCACTCTTTGCTATTAAATTTTACGCCTTATGATTTGTATTATGCTAATTAGCTATTTTCTCTAAATATATATTGTAAATTGATCTGCAGTGTCGCGGCAGAGAGCAACAGAGAGCTTTCAAAAATCATTGCTCTCAGTAAAAAAGCCACTCATCTAGAAATAGAGGAGTGGTACAAGTGCCTTCAGTAGGGCGACACCGTCTACATTACTTTTTTTAACGCCATTGAGATGCTACTGAATCACATAAATCCGATATTAGGACATTCTCACTTTCCTATTTTAACGGGTAAGCAGAATATTCAACAGGCTGCAGGGCGTCATGCGTAGTAGAACCCTGTCCCGTCTGATAACTTTGGCCACATCTGATAACATCTCGCACTTTACTTCTATTCGTTTTGATTTGAATTTCAAATTTTGACTTGACTTTGAGATTTCTTATAGAAAAAGTGGCGGTCTTGTCGGAAATGCGTTGGAAAGTGATGAGATTGAAGATTCAACATAAAGACTTTCGACCATCGTTATAATATATTTTGTGTAGATATGAAGTTCTGATCCTGCTCATCGTAGAACTTCAATAGGGTTAATGTTTTATTTGCTCGTCAACGCTGTTCAGTGTTGCTATATAGATAGTTAGCTGAAAATGCAGAGTGACTTATCATATCAAGAAACGTTGACTCCTTTTTACATAGTCTGAAATTCGGACAGGGTAAGAGAAGATGTTTGAAGAATTATACACACTGTAAGTTGTAACCTTACTCAGCTTTTAATAGTTAAATTTCAATACCAAAACACAAATAGACCAGGGGCGGATGCAGCCGAAAATTTGACTGATGCAAGAAAGTTTAAAATTGAATCCGTAGAAGATCTGAAACGTTCTTTCAGGATACAAGCCAACTCTAACTTATTAAATGAATCGCTGTTTTGATTTGCAACACGCGAATTGCGATTTCTCAAGGTCCGGGCTCAAGGTATGATTATAAGGATAATTCAAGAGAAAAGTGGAATTAAGATTGGCACCCTCTCAGTAAGCCTACAGAACATTTGTTGAAATTTCGAAATCATTAGACATAATTATTCTAGAGAAGCTGTATGTAGAGCGAAGTTTTATCTTTTTAAATTTGGGGCTCATATCGAAAATTAGCCCCAAACATTTTCTTAAAAATATCAAATAAAAAAAACTATTATTATTTATATGTTACTTTCTGAAACATACATAAATGAAAACTAGATGGCCCAAGCTTTCGAATGATATGTGTTTCATCTATTTTGCATTTCGATAGCAAACACAAATAGAAAATAAGATTTTCACCATAAAATTACCTAATTTTCTCGTAATCTTTAGCGGGCTCTATTTTTTCATTTTTTGACTAAATTACTTCAAACTTCGCCAAGTTGATATTCACTTCATTATCTTGTCGTAAAATAAGTTTCATTACATTCTGAGAGGGTGAAGTTTTTTCTATTTGCGAGTTGACGTGGAGGACCCTGTAATTTGCGCAACAGGAAAACGGCTACACATAGCCATTATACCGATGGCACTGAATTACAGTAATATGTTTCATATGTACAAATAATTACATGCGATTCGACTAGAATTTACGAATTGATTTCATTTTAGGTACCGATGATATCTGGACGGTCTCTCGGCCACACCGGTGGAACGCTTGATAAATTGGAGTCCATTCCCGGTTTCAATGTCAACCAATCAGCAGATAAAATGACGAAAATTCTCAATGACGTCGGAGGATGCATCGTTGGTCAAACTGGGCAGTTAGTTCCGGCGGATAAGATGATGTATGCCATAAGAGATGTTAGTGGCACCGTAGCATCGATTCCGTTAACCGTTAGTTCAATTATATCGAAGAAAGCAGCAGGTGATGGATCTCACTGAACATAAACCTGTATATTCCAACCACCTGTATATAGTGGTCAGTTGCTCATTCTCCAATGTACAAAGGGCTAACATGACTAACTATAAACATGCATATTTTCATTTTACTGACTGTGGTATGTGCTCATTTCGTTTGTTTAGAGGGTATCGGCTCACTTGTATTAGATGTTAAGACCGGTGCTGGAGCATTTATGAAGTCTATCGACGAATCAATTGTATTGGCCAGCGCCATGGTCAAAGTGTGCCAAGGAGCTGGGATCAAATCAGTGGCCATAATAACAGACATGAACAGCCCTCTGGGAAGCACGGTTGGTAACTCACTTGAAGTCATTGAATCTATTAATTTAATGAAAGGCAGCAACGCATCTCCTGATTTAGAAGAACTCGTTTGCATGCAAGGTTTGTAGAGCCTCTTGTCTGCGTGTGTCTAAATACGTGGTATTACGTCCCATCTGCAAATTACTATTATTCGTTACAGGCGCACATTTACTGCACATGAATGGTCTGTCCTCGACCGTAGAAGATGGAATTAACAAAATTAGACAAACTTTAAAAGATGGAACAGCATTAAATGCTTTTCGTAGAATGATGATCGCCCAAGGAGTTCCAAGCAAAGTTGCCAAAGATGTATGCGACTGTGCCGAAACGGCTGTTCCTCTGGCTTCGTATCGTACGACGTTATACGCTCCAGACAGTGGCCTTGTTGCTAGCATTGACCCTATGAGATGTGCTTCTGTCTGTACGTCCATTGGTGCTGGGCGTCAATACGCAAAAGACGTGATTGATCACGGCGTTGGGATAAAATTAGAGACGCACGTTGGTGGCTACATAAAGAAGGGTGACGCGTGGGCCGTTGTTTATCATTCCAGCGAAACTCTGCCGTCGTCACTAAGATCATCCCTTGATGACGCATTGACTATTCAACAATCGTCCGATCCATGCGTCACCACGACGTGGCCATCACGTTTCGTAAAGTTGATATCTCCGTCCGATATCTGATTATAAGAACTCTGCTTGTGGTAGATAGTGATAAAACCACAGACGACTGCCTCATATTCACCGTAAGATAAATGATTCGATTATGTAATCAATATATGATATGATAAAAAGCAGAGCTATCTATTAGAAAATTTCTAATAGATAGCTCAGATAAATAGGGGAGTCAAAGACTATACACATTTTGTTACTGTAACTTAAAGTTTCACTTCACGCCGCTCTATTGCGATCATCATTAAAACTATAAATAGAACTATATGATATTGTTAATATAACCACAATTCGGATAATGAATCACTCTCATATCCAATACGAAGTTGATGAACCGATCTTTCACCATAGCAACCGCAATGAACGGGAATGAGATAATTGATCCCTTACCCTTTACATGCTTTCGTCCCCCCATAAATAAACTATGGTCCCCCTCGCACGTTATATGCACGTGTGTTGCTCGTTCTCAACTATTTATACACGGCACGGCATTGCCTTATGCCTCACATCACGGCAAGGATCAAGTCGTCATTTTCAATAGTCTTTGATTAATTTTGATCGGGATGGAGAGGTCACTATTCATCAAAGGGTGACTTTTACATCATAATTTTTTTTAAATTTTTGTAAGCTATTTTCAGCTGTTCGATTTTGCTGTGTCACAGTTGTAAGATTAATTGAATATGATCTTGTTAGTTCATAATAATTTCGTATTTTCAAACCAAATCGCATTTCTAACATGCCGTGCTATTTCAACAAAATAAAAATGGATGCATTGTTTCAAACTAGAAAGGTGATACAGTAGCGTTACGTTTAATTATAAGCCTTACTGTAAAAATACAGGTCAGAGTTGCACGGAATATCTAAGAGAAGAGAGAACAAAAGGGGCGTGACGTACCGTGCCTCGTTTGTGCCCCTACCTCTTTCCAGTGCAATATTTTGAAGGCAGTGATTTTTATTGAGTGACAATCAATCTAACCGATAAACACACACATTTTTATTATTTTTAAATTGGTTGGAAGAAATGGCATGCTCGTTGGTATTGTCCGCTCTCTGTAGGGTTTGTTGATATTTTGTCGAAGGGAGAAAGGACATCTGTTTAGTTCACTCAACAGGTGATTACTACGTTTGGCTACACCAATACTTTATCAAAGTGGTCGCCCTTTGTGTTTGTGGTCGGTTGCCTTTTTCCAAACATGATTTATTACTGTGACACAAACCCATGAAATTAGTTCTAGTTTTAAATCATTTTAATTCACTACTTATTGCGTGGCTTAGTTCTTGTTTATATGAAGTGCTAGATGCATGGCAACGGCGGAGATAAAGCCGAATATTTTGGATTAAATAAAGGTATGTTCGACATTCTTATAACCATTCTGATTTTGAGCTGTTGTCTTTTTGCCTTCTCACCTGACCTGTTAAGAAAGTTTCAAGTTACTTTAAAATATTTCTTTATTTAGATTGACTAATTCAAGTTTAATCTCGAGTTTTGTCTGTTTTAATTACAATGATTAATGTCTGTTTTAATGCATAAATTATATCATATAAGTTGTCTTTTAATTTGAGTTATTATCGATGATTATTTATCGACGGATTTTAAATTTCCAATTTTGTAATTTGAATCGGTACAAGTGTATTGTCTCATACGTCCACTTTTCAGTGTTGATGTTTTCATGGTATTATTCTATGCATCCTGAATACGTCATAATAATTAGATGACCCTAAATCTGATATATTAACAAATCGTTTATTATTATTTTATATAATTTTAGGAATGCATGTGTTGATTTTGATCGTGGCTTCTTCCTCTGTCACATTACTTGCCTTCTTCTCGATCTGTTTGTATTGTTTCAAGAGAAAGGAAGAAGTTGACGATGGAGATGAAATGGTTGACGAGTATTCTTCTCTACAGCGTCAGCAAAGTCTTAAAAAGCAATCTAGTGGCAGTTTATTTTCTTTTTCAACTCAACCCGGTGGTAAAAAGACATCGATATCATATAATGCTGGGTACAGGGTAGATCCTTCACTAAAAGAATTTAACATCCAGCCTACTTCAAGGGAGATGTTCCCTTCGTTCGATCCCAGCGGTGTGTCTATTCCAGAGCCTCCGACTGATCGAAATCATGATCTTGGAACAATATATTTTGAGATAAGCTACAATGTTTATGATCTTGTTTTAAAGCTATTTATTCAACGAGCAGAACGTTTGCCTGCCAAAGATATGTCTGGAACAAGTGACCCATTTGTCAAAGTGATTCTTCTACCAGATAAAAAGCAAAAGCTAGAAACTAGAGTGAAACGGAAGAACTTGAACCCCGTTTGGAATGAGGAGTTTTGCTTCGAGGGATTTCCTTTAGAGAAGTTAATGCAAAGGAGTTTATATTTACAAGTTTTAGATTACGATCGATTCTCACGCAATGATCCCATCGGTGAAGTTGAAATACCCCTTCAAGATATTAATCTTCAAGCTGAGCCTATACCATTTATCAAGAAATTAAAGCCATCGAGAAAATCTGCAGTGAGTAGAAAATAATATCCTTGTGTCAACACTTTCTGTTTTGAGTCTAGCTTATGTGTTCAGTCAATTCTACAGTAGAAGCGGAACAAACAGCGCTGAGCCACAAAAAGAAGTGTGAAATGTCTTACTTTCTTTCAACTTCAGGATTATCTTGGCGATCTTCTCATCTCGATGGCCTATAATCCAACAGCTAGTAAAATTACCGTTGTTGTTATGAAATGTAATAATTTGAAAGTTATGGATTTGACAGGCAGTTGCGGTGAGTTGAAATCAAAATAAATGATCTATTAAATTTTGATCATGTTTTATCAAATATCAAATGTAGCCTTAGCAACAATTGCAGTTGAAACTTTAATTCAATATCATTCAATACAGATAAGAACTTCTGTGTTTGTGTGCGGTTTACCATTGAATCTACAAATGGGGATTGTCGTCCCTAGTATGGGGGTATTTGGGGATGTGACACCTTTCTTGCGATGTTTCCAGTCAACATATAATTGGAAGAATTTCTCTATATCTATTTAAAACTGTTTTTGACAAATTCTCAAATTGCTATAAATAAATAAATAAAATAAAGGAAATAACTACCTGAATACTAATTGTATTTTTATGGCGTCAACATTTAAGGAATACGATGATGTTCGCTTTCTAGGAAAGGAAGTAAAAGCTCTTTTGTTTTCTAGGAAGCGATTAATCATGTCCACATTTATTCATGAGTAGAGCCAATTATTTACCAACCTTTTGTATTTTATCAGGACTGATGAACAGGGCGCAAATGATGGGATGTAGGGGTCGATACACGGAGGCAGCCTTTTTTTCTAGTAACATATAAAAGAACAGTTCCCTCAAACGAATGTACACTGATAGGCCTACATCTTCCCGGCAAAAGCAGAAATCCTAGATTCCAGAAGTTGGAGCAAGTCCAGAAGAACATTGACATTTTTAATGATTAATTGGTCAAACTTCAAAAAAATATTGAGAAGAAAATGTTGAACTGCCTCTAGGATTCCAGAAGAGTGAAGCTTTTGTCAGAACCTGCTCATGGGCATCAAAATAACTCGAAAACACGAAATGTTGATAAATTCTTCCCGAAAGAAAGAAACAGGTGTTTAATTGACTTGTCAGCTTTTCACGTTTTCTTATTATTTTGATGCCCATGAGTTCGATTGAAGTTTACAGTTTAAAGCAAAGACTTTCTTCCGCTGTAGGAGATTTAATACGACACAATCCATATAATGTTAATGCTCTTTATTATAATAATGGTAGGCCATGTCTGCTGACATTACAGGGAGAGATGCTGAGGGCTACTATGGCCGTTAGTCAGAGCTATTTGATACAACAGCCACGACCGTACAGTAAGACAACAAGAGGTAAAAGAGGACGTTTACGTGATACAGTTTACACACATATAGATTTACAGGAAATATACAAATATGCGATGACGTGAATACAATATAAAACCGCTACATAACTCCCCCCCGGCAAGACGGAGTCACAATATTAAAAATTTTAATACTATTGTAAAACTGTAAACTATTAATTAACACGTAATGTTGCGAGAGTTGAAGATATGTATATAATTGTTGGAAAATTCGATGATGCTACATAATTCTTTTGATGAAATTCGTGTTTAAAGTTGTTAATATAATGGGATAATCATATTGTTGATATTCATGGATGATGTGCTATTGTAATTTGTTGACGCATAATATATAGATTATCTTCAATGATGAATGCTATTCAGTGATAATGTGTATAGAAATCCAGCCGTCTTTTATAAACAAGTTAAATAATATTTGACAATCCAAGTTGAATGATGATCCATGTGTATAAGCGAAAAGATATAAATTTTGTTATATGAAAATGAATTCTCTGTGATATATAACTGTACTAGCAATGAGTGTAGTCCATTATGGACATTCTATGATAAAACTTTCAGATCACTTATAATTAAACAATTGACTAAGCTGACTATCGCTGTATAATACGGAGTATGAACTCTGGAGGAGAACATGAGACACAATACGCATTGAAACGATGTAGCATTAATCAATACATCTTAATCATTCCTTTAATAAAAATTTAATTTATTTCACATCAATTGAGTCGATTGAAATGTATAATTTAACGTAGCTATCTCTACATAGAAAAACTTTATTTTATGTGCTGAAAGGAAACCAGAACACATTAGTTATTATGAATTACAAATATTCAGTCAAATTTCGAAATATGAAACTATCCATAAAAAATCACTTCAAATCCGATCCGATCCGAAGACCTAAAATACTAACCCGAATTTGACCCGATACGATCAAATCGCGTTCGGTTCGGATTGATAAATCTTCATTGCAATACAAACAACACTAATGTGGTGTTCACAAAATAACGCCGTCAAGGTGAGGCCGGTCAAACTCGTGGCATCGCATGTAATATATTCAATATTAAATTAATTTAGCTTCGACAAGACACATGATCCACTAATTTCTGTTATTAACATGATCAAACGATATATTTTGTTAATTAACAATGATTTACTGCTTCATATTAAAATAAAATAAGAAAAATCGTTGATAAAATTTTACGAACGGCGGATTTGAACTGACGACCCTCATATTGTGATGCCAGAGCATTAACCAATGAGCCACTGCCTTACTTGCTATTATAGACGCTTTGACTGACGTCATCAACAAACCTACTGCTTCGACAACGTATTATTGAAAAAGGCCGACACACGCGCGTGTAATTAAAAATCAAATTATATATATAATCTGAAAATATTATGATATGATAGTATATGAGCCTATATATTTTTAATCTTTGCAATCTCAGCAAGTAGGACTGTGATTTTCATGGCAGTCTATCAAAATACTAAGAGTTCGTTGAGAATAAGATTTTGTAAGTAAAAAAAAGATGTGAAAAATTGACCTCATAGTGCTTCTTGTTATCAAATTTTCCAGAATAATAGCATCAACATTCTTTTAAAAGGAAATAAAGTTCTATAATAAATCGCTATACTAATTTAATATTGATATCATGTTACATCTTGTTGTCAATATTTCTACGCGCTATTTATAATACATTACAGATGTCGAATGAAAGAAAAGACGATTATGAATAAATTAATTATTTTGATAGAAAAACGAAAACAACTCATTTTGCCAGATTCGTGATATGCATATTTATTCAGAATTTATTGAAACGGACGCGATGGTTTATAGAGTGGAAATGTTTAGTGCAGCTTCAAAGATATAAAATACCACAGCCGATGGTAATATTTAAATGCTCATGTTATGATGTCTGATGAAAAGGATAATTTACTATGTAGAAAATGAATCTACTTTACCTTGCATTTGATCGCGATATGAAATGATCATTTTTGTCAGAATTATTTCGAATAAAAGACGTCAATCTTTATTTTATTCTTATCGGGCTTACATTCTCCTTCGATAAAATATGGTTGTTAACTTATTATTGATTGGTGTATTAACTCAGAGAACCCGCTATTATGTATTTAAATGTTGTTCGGAGATTATGCCGCTCGTATAGTTTTTATTTGGATCTCATTTGGAAAATGGTAAGTTGTATTTTAATAAATATTGTTTGCTATGATCGATTATTTCATGCAACCTTTTCGCTTTTTATTTTTGTAACACAAGGTTTGTTACACTCATCCAAACTGTATTAACTATTTAAAAGTGTTTTTAAATTATGTTTTTGTGCTTTTAAATTCAAAGCAAAATTTTTGAACGCTGAAAATATTATAATTATTATTGTTTATCACAAATCATACGCTCAATTCAATTTAACTTTGTTAAATTTGATATACCTGAAATTAACTTTATTAAATGTTGATCAACGATACTAACAAGACACCGCTATTTTTATTCTCGAAACTGTAGTAACATATACTGTGTCTTATTCGTATAGCAAGTCAACAAAATGAAATTTTAATTTTAATCGATGCCTATAATTCGTTCGTTAATTATGGAAGCAAAATCTGAAAATAAATGGCTGCCTGCTCAAAACCAAATGATTCATATTTTTATATTAAATAATAAATTATAGAAATACTTTTGTGCAATGCCTTGATTAATTCTAAACTCTATAATTTTAAACTGTAGACAGATAATCTATTCGAACTTTGAATATTTTTCGAATTGATCGAACGCCAACGTCATTTTGAAAATTCTTGCAAGTTAATTTGTTTTTATGCCTCGCGATAGATTATTCATTTCAAAACAGATTGTTTGCTCAGTGTTCTCACAAGTTATATATCAAAATAGCCTTTTCAAGAGTGAAATGTTTTGTATCTCGATTTTGGTAAAAGTAATGAACGGCATTTGGTTTCATTAATAAATTAAATTAAGACCTCAAGTCTCTTTAATTTCATAGCGTTTGTGCCGCGCTATATGTATTGCTGATATCAACACTATATGAAATAGGTCTACGTTTCTTTGATTTCAAAACATATTTTGTCTGGCCTAGTTATACTGGTAATTCAATGTAACTCAGTATTTCGTATTGTTTTAATTATCATAAAACTGATTCAGTTTTAAGTTTCACTTGTTCAAACAATTTACACGCAGCTTTTAAATTCAAAGCAAAATATTTTTGTTCTGGGGATTTCAATTTGAATTCGATTTGGCTGCCCGCTAGATTATCGACCTATGAAATTTTTCAAAATCTCTGAATTTTTTAATGTAATGATATCAAATAAAATATCAGATGAAGTATATTATTTTAAAACAACGTCATAGACCCATACTTTTCATACAACAAATTTGTTACTGTACACGGTTATCTCGACACAAATGTTTGCATAATTTCCCGACAACGGATTATCCGTATTATATCGCCAGTAAGACGTACATAAGTCGCGGACAGACACAGAAATATAGTGATATATAAACAGACAGTATTATGTATACTAGCAATGAGTGTGGTCCATAATGGACCTTTTATGATAAAACTTTCAGATCACTTATAATTAAACAATTGACTAAGCTGACTATCTCTGTATAATACGGAGTATGAACTCTGGAGGAGAACATGAGACACAATACGCATTGAAACGATGTAGCATTAATCAATACATCTCAATCATTCCTTTAATAAAAATTTAATTTATTTCACATCAATTGAGTCGATTGAAATGTATAATTTAACGTAGCTATATCTACATAGAAAAAACTTTATTTTATGTGCTGAAAGGAAGCCAGAACACATTAATTATTATAAATTACAAATATTCAGTCAAATATCGAAATCTGAAACTATTCATCAAAAATCACTTGAAATCCGATCCGATCCAAAGACCTAAAATATCAAACCGAATCTGACCCGATACGATCGGATCGCGTTCGGTTCGAATTAATAAATCTTTATTGCAATATATACAACACTAATGTGGTGTTCACAAAATAACGCCGTCAAGGTGTGGCCTGTCAAACTCGTGGCATTGCATGCAATATATTCAATATTAAATTGATTTAGCTTTGAAAAGACACATGGTCTACTAATTTCTGTTATTAACATGATCAAACGATATCTTTTGTTAATTAACAATGATTTACTGCTTCATATTAAAAAAAAAATAAGAAAAATCGTTTAAAAAAATTTAATTTATTTCACATCAATTGAGTCGATTGAAATGTATAATTTAACGTAGCTATATCTACATAGAAAAAACTTTATTTTATGTGCTGAAAGGAAGCCAGAACACATTAATTATTATAAATTACAAATATTCAGTCAAATATCGAAATCTGAAACTATTCATAAAAAATCACTTGAAATCCGATCCGATCCAAAGACCTAAAATATCAAATCGAATCTGACCCGATACGATCGGATCGCGTTTGGTTCGAATTAATAAATCTTTATTGCAATATATACAACACTAATGTGGTGTTCACAAAATAACGCCGTCAAGGTGTGGCCGGTCAAACTCGTGGCATTGCATGCAATATATTCAATATTAAATTGATTTAGCTTCGAAAAGACACAAGGTCTACTAATTTCTGTTATTAACATGATCAAACGATATCTTTTGTTAATTAACAATGATTTACTGCTTCATATTAAAAAAAATAAGAAAAATCGTTGATAAAAAGTTGCCGAATGGCGGATTTGAACTGACGACCCTGATATTGTAAGACCAGAGCAATAACCAAAGAGCCACTGCCTTACTTACTATTAAAGGTGCTTTGACTGACGTGATCAACAAACCTACTGCTTCGACAACGTATTATTGAACAAGGCCGGCACACGCGCGTGTAATTGAAAATCAAATTATATGTATAACCTGAAAATATTATGATTTGATAGTATATGAGCCTATATATTTTTGATCTTTGCAATCTCAGCAAGCAGGCCTGTGATTTTCATGGCAGTCTATCAAAATACTAAGAGTTCGTTGAAAGAAAAATTTTATAAGTAAAAAAAAGATGTGAAAAGTTGGCCTCATAGTGCTTCTTGTTATCAAATTTTCCAGAATAATAGCATCAACATTCTTTTAAAATGAAATAAAATTCTATAATAAATCGCTATACTAATTCGATATTGATATTATGTTACATCTTGTTGTCAATATTTCTTCGGGCTATTTATAATACATTACAGATGTCGAATGAAAGAAAAGACGATTATGAATAAATTAATTATTTTGATAGAAAAACGAAAACAACTCATTTTGCCAGATTCGTGATATGCATATTTATTCAGAATTTATTGAAACGGACGCGATGGTTTATAGAGTGGAAATATTTAGTGCAGCTTCAAAGATATAAAATACCATAGCCGATGGTAGGATGTAAACGCTCATGTTATGATGTCTGATGAAAAGGATTTACTAATATAGAAAATGAATCTACTTTACCTTGCATTTGATCGTGATATGAACTGATCATTTTTGTCAGAATTATTTCGAATAAAAGACAATTTATATTTTATTCTTATCGGGCTTACATTCTCCTTCGATAAAATATGGTTGTTAAATCATTCTTGATTGGTGTATTAACTCAGAGAACCCGGTGTTATGTATTTAAATGTTGTTCGGAGATTATGCCGCTCGTATAGTTTTTATTTGGATCTGATTTGGAAAATGGTAAGTTGTATTTAATAAATATTGTTTGCTATGATCGATTATTTCATGCAACCTTTTTCGCTTTTCATTTTTGTAACACAAGGTTTGTTACACTCATCCAAACTGAATTAACTATTAAAAATGTTTTTGAATTATGCTTTTCTGTTTTTAAAGTTGAAAGCCATTTTTGAACGTTGAAAATATTATAATCATTATTATTTATCACAAATCATACGCTCAATTCAATTTAACTTTGTTGAATTTGATATACCTGAAATTAACTTTATTAAATGTTGATCGACGATGAGAACAAGACACAGCTACTTTTATTCTCGAAACTGTAGTAACATACTGTGTCTTATTCATATAGCAAATCAATAAAATGGAATTATACTTTTAATCGATGCTTACAATTCCATCGTTAATTATGGAAGCAAAATCTGAAAATAAAAGCCTGCCTGCTAATAACCAAATGATTCATATTTTTATATTAAATAATAAATTATAGAAATACTTCTGTGCAATGCCTTGATTGATTCTAAGCTCTGTAATTTTAGACTGTAGACAGATAATCTCTTCGAACTTTGAATATTTTTTCGAATTAATCGAACGACAACGTCATTTTGAAAATTCTTGCAAGTTAATTTGTTTTTATGCCCCGCGATAGATTATTCATTTCAAAACAGATTGTTTGCTTAGTGTTCTCACAAAATATATATCAAAATAGCCTTTTTAAAAGTGAAATGTTTGTATCTCGATTTTGAGAAAAGTAATGAACGGCATTTTGTTTCATTAATAAATTAAAGACCTAAAGTCTCTTTAATTTTCATAGCGTTTGTGCCGTGCTATATGTATTGCTGATATCAACACTACATGAAATAGGTCTACGTTTCTTTGATTTCAAAACATATTTTGTTTGGCCTAATTATACTGGTATTTCAATGTAATTCAATATTTCGTATTGTTTTAATTATCATAAAACTGATTCAGTTTCAAGTTTCACTTTTCAATTTACACGCAGCTTTTAAATTCAAAGCAAAATATTTTTGTTCTGGAGATTTCAATTTGAATTCGATTTGGCTGCCCGCTAGATTATCGACCTATGAAATTTTTCAAAATCTCTGAATTTTTTAATACAATGATATCAAATAAAATATCACATGAAGTATATTATTGTAAAACAATGTCATAGACCCATACTTTTCATACGACAAATTTGTTACTGTACACGGTTATCTCGACACAAATGTTTGCATAATTTCCCGACAACGAATTATCCGTATTATTTCGCCAGTAAGACGTACATAAGTCGCGGACAGACACAGAAATATAGTGATATATAAACAGACAGTATTATGTATATAAGTGATAACTGTATTATCGATTGGCTGCGTGGTCTAAAGCGGGGTCACCATTTGTAGGAGATTTAATACGACACAATCCATATAATGTTAATACTCTTTATTATGATAATGGTAGGCCGTGTCTGCTGACATTACAGGGAGAGATGCTAAGGGCTACTATGGCCGGGGTGATTAGCTCAGTTATCACATATTTGTCTATTGTTAATCATTTCCTGTAAATCTATATGTGTGTAAACTGGATCATGTAAACGTCCTCTTTTACCTCTTGTTGTCTTACTGTACGGTCGTGTCTGTTGTATCAAAGAGCTCTGACTAACGGACGTGAATACATGTCTAATAGGGGTGATTAGCTCAGTTGGCAGAGCAACCGAACTTCAGATCGTATCATATCTGATCGACTGTGGTTCAAATCCCCCTCAGGTCAACTCAGCCTTGACTTTATCTGAAACATCAAATGAGTACCATCTAAGCATGGCGGATGGAATGGTTCAGAAGGAATTGCATTGTTAGTAGCTGCGGCGCATCGTTGCGCATTGACAATCAAGGCCTATCTGCCATGAAATCTGTTGAAATTGATCTGCAGTGTCGCGGCTGAGATCTAAGGAGCGTTTAACATCATTGCTCTTAGCGAAAAGAGCCACTCCTCTAGAAATAGAGGAGTGGTACGGGTGCCTTCGGTAGGGCGACACCGTCCACATTACTTTTTTACTTTTACTATGGCCGTTAGTCAGAGCTCTTTGATACAACAGACACGACCGTACAGTAAGACAACAAGAGGTAAAAGAGGACGTTTACATGATACAGTTTACACACATATAGATTTACAGGAAATGATTAACAATAGACAAATATGTGATGATGTGAATACAATATAAAACCACTACACCTCTTACATCGAGGCAGGACCGTTCCTAGTATGGGGTATTGGGGGCATGACACCCCTGACGACTTGCCCAGCCGGAAACTCTTCCTTGAAATATCTCCAGTTTGCAAAAGAGGGAAGAAATGGCAAAGGAATATGTTGATGTTCGCTTTCTAAGAGTGGAAGCAAGAGAATTTTTTTAATTGTTGTCCACACAAATCGTGAATACTGTATATTGAGACAATTATCTTTGACTTTTCAATGTCCAATTTAATCCCGTATGGCAAAACTTTATGTAGCGGATTCGATTCTGAATACAACACCATAAATTGCTTCCAATTTACCGTTACATATCCGGTTCGGACTCCTGTGAAGTCGGCAAACGTATTGCTCGACACCCCCCCCCCCTCAAACAAAATTTATTGGGATACCCCTGCGTGGAGGCTATATGATGCAGAACATTCCTGAAATTTGCTTAGTTTTTAATGAAAACGGTAATTAAAGTTGAGAAAGTCGGCGATTCGGTGAGTAGTGCGACTCAGTAGTTTGAATTCGCAATTTTGTAAGACTGAATTAGAAAGTGATTAATTTAATTACTCGCCGCTTCCTTGTAACTTCTGTTGTGTTTTCCATTTATGCTTTGACGGCTGCATCACCCTTTCATGTGAATCTCTATTGTGAATCAATGTTGAAATGGGGAATTACAAGTTATGTTGCTACCTTTCAAGCCTCCCTTGATTGTAACAACAATGTGGTTAGTGCAAACAATGGTGTAAATAGTAGCACAAATTTTAATACATTTTAATTTATATTTATTTTTATTACAGATCCCTACTGTAAGATTTACCTCACATACTCAGGTAAAAGAATTGACAAAAAGAAAACTACCCACAAGAAAAGAACTCTTCAACCAGTTTGGAATGAAACGTTTGATTTTGATGTTCCAATTGACAAAGTTCGAGATATAACATTTGTGTTTACTGTCATGGACTATGACCGTGTGTTTGTCAATGAATCAATAGGGCAAGTTATCATAGGATATCGCACTGCGGGAACGTCTCTCAAGCATTGGACAGACATGATGAACTCACCGCGTAAACCGATCGCCATGTGGCATCAGATTACAAAATATTGAACGTCAATCCCCATCTTTTGTTTTATTTGAAATATTATTACAAATAAAAAGATATATATTTGTGATTTTAAATGACAATTGAAATTAATGAAATCCGTTCCACGAATATGCTCTTATAATCAAATGCTAGGAAAATGATGTAAATTAAATATAAATCGTATGTCTTTAACTTTATCATTGATAATAACTATTTATTTATATATATATATATATATTATGAAAAGGGAAGTTTAGAATTATTAAATTTATATTTAGGCTAAATTGTTGTTATGGTTTATGTGAGCCTCAGTTGTGTTTTACGACAAGAGAGGCTGATGCAACAGTCCGGATTTGCTTCAATATTCCTTTTCACGTTTAGAAGTTATGCCGCTTGTTCCAATTGAGTATAGCGATTTACAGTTTCTTGAGAAGATTGGTTCGGGATCTTTTGGTGCTGTTTATCGTGCTGAATGGAAGTCGAAGGGGAAATTTGTTGCTGTCAAGTTGATAAATCTTGATGATCAACACGAGGTCAGTTAAACTGTTAAATATTGATTGAATTGAACTCAACTAGTCAACTTGCAAAGTCTCTTCTCAGTCTGCAAATAATGCAGTAAGGGTAAAATACCGAACTGCAAACTCTTGCAAACTTACCAACCAAGCCCAAAATGACGATATGGTCTTCTTGTCTAGACCATTGACTTGTCAATCTGAAGAGTTCCATCCCCCGTCTCAATGATGCTGCTAGCTCACTTATGTTATTATTTTTGATGGATGGGTCAGTCCATGTCAAATCGAAAGGTTCGTTCAAAGAAAAATTGATTTTGTTTAAACTTTTTATACGTGTAGATATGGGTACGGAGATATCATAGATGGAGTATTTTTGATCTTAGATGAAAAATAACGATTTTATTAGCAGTTTAATTTTACCCTTTTTGTGATCAATGATCCTTAAAGACTTTCTTTTCCTTGTAGCTCATTTGTTTGTTAGTTTAATGAAATGAAATTTCGTATCAGGGTAGAATAAACAGTTTTCTATTAATTAATGTCATTTTATAGACAAAACTCCGAGTGGTTGTTACAATGTCAATTTTCCGAAAAAGCTTTAGAGTCCGATAGAAGGAAGGGCACACCATTTTTCACGCGGATTTTTTCATCAGTCGATTAAGCAGAATCAAAACAAGCGATGGACAAAAATGTACGATGGTCTTACTTTTTTAAAGAGTTTAATGATCAAAAATGTAATTTTGTTGGCATTTCTTTTGATAATTATATCGCGTTTGGAATGCTGTACATAACACTTAGAAGGCCTGAAGTGATGATTCTCATGCCGTATCGCATGTCAATAATACTCGCGTGTCTACAATAGATCGTAGCAATTTCTATTTTATTTATAGGCTAAATGAATCAGCGTTAGTTTGGTAAAATAAAATATAATCTTATTTTGTGTAACCATGTTTTAATAGCATTTATTATGATCAGACACAGAAAATAAAAACGTCGCTTCACTCTTAAACACCGTAACACGGAATTAAAAATTGGGGAAATTGAAACATTGTAACAACCACTCGGAGTTTTGTCAATAAAATGACATTAATCAATAGAAAACTGTTTATTCTATCCTGATACGAAATTTCAATTCATTAAACCAACAAACAAATGAGCTACAAGGAAAAGAAAGTTTTTAAGGATCATTGATCACAAAAAGGGTAAAAATTAAACTGCTAATAAAATCGTTATTTTTCATCTAAGATCAAAAATACTCCATCTGTGATATCTCCGTACCCATATCTACATGTATAAAAAGTTTTAACAAAATCAATTTTTTTTTGGAACGAAGCAGTTCGATTTGACCTGGACTGACCCGGATCTCACTGCATTGAAAATCGTGCCACGTACGGTATCAAAATCGTGTTTACGTTTTTGGAATTTTAATTAGTGTGAACCCACCTTTCCGAAAACACTCACTCGCTGGTAGACATCTAGTTCAGTCAGTGAAACACAAAAATCAGCCGAACCTATCACAAATTGCAACAGAAGATATTTTTACATAAAGATGACCAGAAAAATCTCCTCTATCACATGCTAAAAGTCCATAAAAATCCAAGTACTATTTCTACCTGAATTTGATACATTTCTATCTAATTTGCACGAAACAAGCAAACTATAGTTCTTGCTGGGTTTTTGAAATTACAAATTTAATGGATTCTTACAAACACACCAAACACACCAAAGAGCACTATTACGTGATGTATGGTATACCACGTGTCTCAGAAACAGTAATGCTTCAATTCTCTGAAATCAAAAACCCTGATTTCGTCATCAACCGTCCTACATTAGAATGAGGCTCAAAATCGGGCAAATGTGTTTATGTACCAAAATTGATAAAAATGAATGAAAATGTTAAATTATGGATCTTCCCAGGCATTTGACATTGCATATCATTTATTTCCACAAATAATTAACCAATAATTGATAATTGAGCTCCAACAGTAGCACAACATATAAGTTTTAAGCAGATTCAAATTAGTATATCACATATAAATATATTATATTTATCAATGCATGTAGGATTAGCTCAGATGGCAGAGCAACCGAACTTCAGATCGATCATATCTGATCGACTGTGGTTCAAATCCCCCTAAGGTCAACTCAGCCTTGACTTTATCGGAAACATCAAATGAGTACCATCTGAACATGGCGGATGGAATGGTCCAGAGGGAATTGCATTGTGAGTAGCTGCGGCGCATCGTTGCGCATTGACAATCAAGACCTATCAACCATGAAATCTGTTGAAATTGATCTGCAGTGTCGCGGCTGAGATCAACAAAAAGCGTTTAAAATCATTGATCATTGTTGTCATTGAATCATTGATCATTGTTGTCATTGTCATTGTTGTCAATGTCAAAATCATTGAAAAAAAGCCACTCATCTAGAAATAGAGGAGTGGTACGGGTACCTTCGGTAGGGCGACACCGTCTGCATTACTTTTTTTAATGCATGTAAGTGAAATGTAATTTCTCCTTTCTTCGCCTGCCAATATAAAGACATTTGGCTAAATATATCAAATAAAATATATATAACAATAAGAATGAGTGCAGGTCTTACAGGTAGACATCCTACGTACCAGCGGCAAACAACCGCAATGATCTGGTCATTAAATCTACATATCCTAGTTATTGAATTGTTTGACTTTAATGTAGTTGTCATATAAAATTGAAAGTTAATTTATTTTTTCCTCTAGATAACTCTAGATAACCTGGAATACCCGCATTGCATGCAGGTCGATACTTGATTCCTTGTTAATACAAAATTTATTTGATGTAGGCCTTGGTAATTTAGATTGTAAAAATGCTAATTATAATTTCAAATCAATTTGATGTATATAGGTCTGACTGATGTCCAACCTTTCGTTTCATTTCGTTTTCATCTGGTCGTATTTATGTAATTTTCACTAATTTACGAAGTAAAAGAAATATGATATTGGATACAATGCTGATGCACCTATTCGCATTGCTCAATGTGATAATTAGTAACCAGTTGATCTGTAATATCCAGAAAAATGCAGACTAGTATGATGATGCCATGAAAAAGCTGCAATTCAGTTAAAAAGAAGATAAGAATGACTTAATAAAATTTGTAGGGGAGAGCGGGGTGAAATGGAACGGGGGTGAATCGGAATACACAACTTCTAGAGAATCAAAAATTACAAAATTGCAGCAGAACATTGTTCTTGTATGGTCTAAACATTGTGTAAAGTTTCATTTCGATACATAAAGTAAATAAAATATTATAAGCCTTTGAAAATTTGACAAAATTCGCTTTTCACATCGCGTTTGATTTTATTTTCATTTCTTCACGCATCAGGTGTTATTGCATACCATCGTGTAGAGAATTTCCGTGTTATGACGCAGTTGTTATTTTCGTCTTTTCCAGCAAACTTTCTAGTAAATAGTGTTTATGTTGCAAGATTCACGATGGGGTTGAATGGAACACGGCGGGAAACATTTCAATCACAGTCTGGCTTCACACTGCTTTGCTTTGTTGTTGCTCCGCCTTTGATTTCACACCAAGAAGAAATCATTCAAATTAATCCATTAAATTGGTTCAATTGCCTCTTTTCAATAGTACATAGCCTTGTATTATTTCTATGAACCATTGACCTTTTTGTTGTTTTATTTTCAACGTAAAATTAATGAGTTTGTATTGTCTTGTTTTGACTCATTATTTCCCTCGTGAATCAATGTGTATTATAATGTAAACAAAACATTTGCATGAGCGGTTTCTTTGAATTTGACACCTTCGGAAGGAAATCGACTTTTTCGAAGGACTGCATGAACTTAAATGTTGTTTTATTCATATTATATTGGTTAAATCTAATTAAAACCCATTTGAATGATTAACCTTACTCATATTCTCTCAATTATAACTGAAATTTGAAAAATTATACTGGTACGGGAAAATGTTATCGTGTTTTAGGGAGACGCATTTTTTCGAATGGAAAATAATAATCTTATAAATTTATATTTGGAAGTAAGTTTCTTTATCTATCTAATTTATTATTGTTGATATCAATTTTTAAAGGCTCAATAGCTATGACACTCAATTTATTTGAACAAATTCGATGAAATAATGGTAAATTTGCGATCATTCCGTTTCACCCCACATTTTCGCAAAATCGCGGTTTTGAAAAAATGTCATTCTTCCTTTAAACATTGTTTCAACTTTAATTTGACAATATTCAGGTATTTTGCATTATAAACTTCAGACAATTTCCTACAAATCGATACCAAAATTGTGAGTTTTGCGTGAGCCGTTTTGGAGCAATAATTTTTTTAAGAAAATTTGTTCCAATTCACCCCGCTCTCCCCTACCCCATTGAAAATGCGCTTGTCCAATTTTCATTACCCCCTTCTGCTTGGTTTAAGAATTCATGAACTTAACAATCATTAATGAACAGTTCAATTCCTTGACACCTCAAAAGCAGTTCCTCAACATAAAATTGCCTGTTCCCATCGACTGTTTCATGAACTGTTCGTTAAAATTAGGCCATTTCACTTTCATTCCCCTTCATTTTATAATACATACCTATTACCTTTAAAATTGAACAATTAATTGGAATAAAGTAGTTTCCAGGTTGAATCTTCTTCTTCACTCCATAGGGCATACCCTAGACCCTTTGATTGGGCAGCGTCGGTTTCTAGCCTTAGTCTTGATGACAGGGTGAATTAAGTTAGGACTCGTGGGCTGACCAGAGTTGCAATGTCGTTGGAAAATGCTTCTTGGTGGAAGGTTTCCCAAGTGAATGTTGACGCAGGTGAGAGAAGAGCTCTCAAAGGCTGAGAAAGTCGAGCAATGTCGATGGAAAATGCTACTTGGTGGAAGGTTTCCCAGGTGAATGCTGACGCAGGTGAGAGAAGAGCTCTCAAAGGCTGAGAAAGTCGAGCAAATTGTCGTTGGAAAACGCTTCGAACTGCTGCAGAACGAACTTAGGTCGGTGCGATTTTTTGGGATAGGAAATTTTGGCATTGCGTTAACAAGACCAGGATTGACTGTATTGATCACATGCCTCCCAGCCTGCTGACGACTGGACAAAATGGATCTTTTTCTTGTTGAGTGTGATTCCAAATTGTTGACTCTTTTGATGATAGATTTTAGTTTTTGGATTTTATAATCATCAAGGTTCTTTTCATATGTGATGATAGCTTCAACCTCTTTTTGAACATTTTCAATACCTGCTATGGCTTCATCGCCGCGTCGGTTGTGTTCGGCAAATCCACAATCTGTGTAGTAGTAGTATAGTCCCATAGAAAAAATCAAACAATGATATGTTGGTCTGAAAAGAAGCACGTCAAAAGTAGCTTGCTTCCAGATAATCGGCCTGGAAGTTCCATCTCTCCGACAGAGCTACTACTTATCAGCCTTAAAACTTTGCTGGGATGTTAAAAATGAACGAACGCCAAATTACATCAAAGAACTTTTTACGCTAGTAAAATCAAAAACGAGGAGATTTCTACATACCATTTTACAGTTCACAACTTGGCAAACTTTCAATTAAGAGAATTGGTTCAATCGTTTTTAACAACGCTATTAAACTCTCATCTGATTTATTAAACTCATCCAGATCAACTTTCTTAGAATACGTAGCGAACAGTAATCTTTTAATCACACCTGTAGTATAGCTTGTTTTAATTTTTTTTTTAAATATCTTTTAAACTCTTATTAAAGTAAGAATTTTATCCATTCTCTTAATGCAATGTATTTAAATGACTTTTGGTATTTTCTATATGATTTTATTTACTTGTTTCTACTACTTCATTATCATACAATTACTTTATACATAGACATATAGGTTTACTTATTTATTTATTTATAAATTTCTGTAATATAGTTCTTATTAAGTATATAATTTACATTTACATATATAGTTCTTATTTAATTTATATAATATGCATTTTACTCAGCATTCTATAAAACATACCCTGTTGGGTGACTGCCTGGTTCAACTTGGACCTGCAGTTGAGTTCGAGATTTTAAATAAATAAACTTGATGATGATGATGATGATGATGATGATGATGATTGACACTTTGACTATCAGATAATTATTGAAAATAGTCTAGAATCATTCAACATGATATTCCAAACTAATTAGACTCAAAAATTACTTTCAAATGTGCACCGAAACTAGTTCCAGGCTCTTATCGTTAAAACTCAGATATAAATGAAAAGGGTCTGGAACTAGTTCTGGTGCACATTTGAAAATAGTTTTTGAGTCTAATTAGTTTGGAATATCATGTTGAATGTTTCTAGACTATTTTCAATAATTATCTGATAGTCAAAGTGTCCATGTGATTGTTTGATTTTTTCTATGGGACTATACTACTACACAGATTGTAGATTTGCGTTGTGTTCGTCACCGGCGCTCACTAGACCCATCACGTTTCGTCTAAATCTCCAACACCCCCAGAGGTTGTTAATGGTTGAGATTCTTCAGATAAATCAACCTACCAATAACCATGGCTGGCGTCGTGTGTTGTGAAGTATTTCATACCTTTAGTATTTCATTTAGTTTATTTGTCTGATGATTGCGTAATCATGAAACTACCAGTAACAATTATGAATGTGTAGTCTTTGACTCCTTTTATTATATATATATATATATATATATATATATTTAAATATATTTCTTAAATTTCTAAATTTTTTAGGCCAATATCCTGAGTCAGCTGAGTCATGTCAACATTGTCCAACTTTACGGCTCAGTATCTGCAAGTCCTTCTACGGGGCTGGTGACAGAATATGCGGCGAAAGGATCTTTGTTTGATTTCCTGGCCAAGAACACCCTCCATTTCATACAGATTTTAGAATGGTCAACTCAAATTGCATCCGGTTAGTTGGTTTGCGTCATCACGACATAATAATAACTATGAACTTAACATTGAGCATAGGCCTAAGAACAGTTTTTTTAGCTATCGACCAACAGGTCAATTTTGGAATCAAACGAAATCAAGCAATTCGATTGGTCAAATATGGTCAAACAGCGGCCAATTCTCAAGCGAAAGGACGCAATGTCAGATAATTACATTTTTGATGCATTACAAAATACATTCAATTTCATGTTATGATTTTATGTTATAAAATTGAAAAGTTAATCGTTGATTAAAACAGTTATTGATCTCAGGCTCAATCAATATTGGCAAAATGACCTCCAAGGACCTCTGTCACCTGTTATCCACCTCGCCTTCGATCAATAACTGTTGAATAGTGTTGTGCGTTCAGCTCAGATACACAATGATGTAACAATAGTTTATCTGTTAAGTTGAATCTCTTTTGCAGGTGTCAATTATCTTCATAATGAGGCACCAACAAAAATCATCCACAGGGATCTTAAATCTAAAAATGGCAAGTGTTCTCATTTCTTATAGTTCTTTCTATTCGATAAATTTTGACCTTTTTGTAATTTTGCTTACTTTGTTTTCAGTTGTCATAACTTCTGATCTTGTTGTCAAGGTTACTGTATCTCACTCCGTTATTCATTTAATCGCAGTCTGCCGAATTGGATTATGATATTGCTAATTTTTTTTGTTGTTCTTTTTAGATCTGTGATTTTGGTTCATCAAGGGCGCATCTTCAAACGGCTGCCATGACGCTAGTAGGAACCTATCCATGGATGGCACCGGAGGTATTTTGAATTCTGATTTCTTCTCCCGCTACTCAGCGTGGCTCTATCTGCAAGATGGTGTTTTTGTATATCAAATTATATATTATATAGGTGTATGTTGTATATTTACTAGAGCAGCTTGTGTCATCTCATTTTCAATTTTTTTAAAACTTTTAATTAACATATGAAGTATGTCAATTATGATCATGTAATTGCTGATCAATCCGTTTAAATTAATTTGTCCACAAGGCCACATTTCACTTTGACAAAATCAAATTGCAGTCTTTTATTTGAACAGACAATCAGTCAATTGATGAGAGGTACTCTATACTTAAACAGTTTGATAATGGAAGCAGCTATCAAATTTTACTTTGTTTTCAAGGTTTGCAGTTTTGATAAACAACCTCCTCCCTATCCCGTGTAGGCCTAGCAGGGCCTCTTTCTGCACATATTTTTCATTGTTACCATAGCAACTTGTTATCAAGAAGACTAAAATTTGATATATTTATTGTTTTTAAAATAATAAACAACATTGTAGAATCACATAGAGACATAGAAGTTATTACCTAAACGTGAAATTGTAAAATCCTTTGCAACTATTACAACGTCCATTGCCTGTAAATAACATAATATCTAATTCGTATTTTTATCGTATAACCTCACTCTGGAACTCATTGCCTGTAAATCTTGTAATTTCAACATCATCATACTGCTTTAAAATCTACCTTCGCTAATACCTATTGGTCTAACATCTCATTCAAAACATGGTCATTAGGCCGCATGTAAATGAAAATTGCTTTCCTGTGCTTGCCTGTAAAATTATTTACATTTCATAAGTAATGTTCAAATCTAACTCAAGAAGATTTTTTATAATTTTCTTTTTCAATATTGATGTATAAATAACAAGTTCTGTGGTAATCGATTGTATTTTGCCGCTCAAATATTTCAGAGTAGTTCAAACAGTCTTGCCGAGCGTATTTTTATGAAGTTATACTAAAAATATTTGGTTATGTCAGTAACAACGGGTCTATCTCCTATTATGTTGTTGATTTCATCATCATCTTCTTGTCGTGCCAACATCCGTTGATTGCATAATGTTTTGCGCGCCATCAATTTGGTGTGAGAAACATTCGGAGACCGTGTAATGCTTTGCGCACAATGCGGGATAAAATAAATTGATTTATCATTTATTTTGATTGGTTGTTGTGACTGTACTAAAGTAAGCAATCAGAGCTACGGTCAGTTACACAGTAACATATTTATGCTCAAGTTCTTTTAAAGTAAATTCTTATTTCATATTTATTTCTCATTTGTAATGATCAGTTACACAGTAACATATTTATGCTCAAGTTCTTTTAAAGTAAATTCTTATTTCATATTTATTTCTCATTTGTAATGATCAGTTACACAGTAACATATTTATGCTCAAGTTCTTTTAAAGTAAATTCTTATTTCATATTTATTTCTCATTTGTAATGATCAGTTACACAGTAACATATTTATGCTCAAGTTCTTTTAAAGTAAATTCTTATTTCATATTTATTTCTCATTTGTAATGATCAGTTACACAGTAACATATTTATGCTCAAGTTCTTTTAAAGTAAATTCTTATTTCATATTTATTTCTCATTTGTAATGATCAGTTACACAGTAACATATTTATGCTCAAGTTCTTTTAAAGTAAATTCTTATTTCATATTTATTTCTCATTTGTAATGATCAGTTACACAGTAACATATTTATGCTCAAGTTCTTTTAAAGTAAATTCTTATTTCATATTTATTTCTCATTTGTAATGATCAGTTACACAGTAACATATTTATGCTCAAGTTCTTTTAAAGTAAATTCTTATTTCATATTTATTTCTCATTTGTAATGATCAGTTACACAGTAACATATTTATGCTCAAGTTCTTTTAAAGTAAATTCTTATTTCATATTTATTTCTCATTTGTAATGATCTAGGCTATTCTGTCATTTTACGTAGTTACAGTATTTTTATTTATTTTAGGTCATTCAAAGTTTTCCTGTTTCTGAAACAGCCGACACATTCTCTTATGGCGTTGTGAGTTTGATTGCGTTGTGCCAAAATCATTTTGTGAAACCGCATGATATACCTGCAAAAATCCACATAAAACTCACTAACAAACAAGAAAAGTATGGAATAATGTTTTTGAGAAAGAAACATAACCATGCGTTAGGGATTATCCATTCGAACACAATGCCTTTCTTGTGGTCTCACTACTCTGTGCCTGCGCAATTATTAAGCTGTAGATCATTATTAACCACCACTCATGATTTTAATACTTAAAGTAACTACTCGGGGGATGCAAAGCTGAACATCTGGAACGCCTCCAGAGATTGCACAACAGGAATGAGGATAGTGCTCCGTTGTATTATCGCACTCGTATCTCTGACATACAAAGTGGACTTGATGATGATGATGGTGATGATGTGAATACATAGAGCAACTTCTCTGCAATTAAAAGGATGATACAGTCCTTTGTCAAGGGTTTGATGAATAAACAGCGACATTAACACTGCAGTCTCATGGGTCTATCTGCCTTTCTATTTCTTTTGTCATCTCGCTAATAATTAAAAAAAAGAGATGATCAATAAATATTTAAAATATGATATTTAACAACAACAGCAGCAATTTCAAAATGCATTTATGACCAATAGAAATTATGATGAACTATGATAGTGAAACTAGAATTTGTGTTGAGTATTATTTACTTGAATAGTTTAATCAAATTGAATTATTTACGAAAACGTGAGATGATGATGTAGTGATCTGTTATTACTATTCCTTGACACACCATGCTACCTATTGTATCTAGCGTTGTGATTACATTATTATTTAATTTATTAAAGGCAGGCCTTGTTGTGTTTCAGATTCTTTGGGAGATGTTAACAAGTGAAATACCTTTCAAAGGAATGGAGGGACCTCAAGTGGCATATCTTGTAGCTGCTAAGGATGAGGTATTTAATACACCATGCATTTTATAAAATATGTAATCTGATTTGCTAGTTAAAGAGTACAGTAAAGTCATATTCACAATCGAATCAAAATTTAAGTATAATGATCGAACCTTGTTCACAAACGGAAGAAAATATCTCATACTGATTAAGAGCATATTTGACCCTCTGCTAAAAGACTTCAATGTGAGTTAATCAACCAGTTGAGAAGTACCCTAACACACTTTCATGAACTCTGTATGATGATATATGATCTATGAACTATGACTTTGTGAGTTCATGAACCAATTGAGAAGTACCCTAATACACTTTCATGAACTCTCTATGACGATCTATGATCTATGAACTATGATATATGATCTGTGACTTTGTGAGTTCATGAGCCAATTGAGAAGTACCCTAATACACTTTCATGAACTCTCTATGATGATCTATGATCTATGAACTATGATCTATGATCTATGACTTTGTGAGTTCATGAACCAATTGAGAAGTACACAAACACACTTTCATGAACTCTCTATGATGATCTATGATCTATAAACTATGATCTATGATCTATGACTTTGTGAGTTCATGAGCCAATTGAGAAGTACCCTAATACACTTTCATGAACTCTCTATGATGATCTATGATCTATAAACTATGATCTATGATCTATGACTTTGTGAGTTCATGAGCCAATTGAGAAGTACCCTAATACACTTTCATAAACTCTCTATGATGATCTATGATCTATAAACTATGATCTATGATCTATGACTTTGTGAGTTCATGAACCAAATGAGAAGTACACAAACACACTTTCATGAACTCTGTATGATGATCTATGATCTATGAACTATGATCTATGATCTATGACTTTGTGAGTTCATGAACCAATTGAGAAGTACACAAACACACTTTCATGAACTCTCTATGATGATCTATGATCTATAAACTATGATCTATGATCTATGACTTTGTGAGTTCATGAGCCAATTGAGAAGTACCCTAATACACTTTCATGAACTCTCTATGATGATCTATGATATATGATATATGTTTTATGATCTATGACTTTGTGAGTTCATGAACCTGTTGAGAACTACACTAACACACTTTCATGAACTCTCCAAGGTGATATATGATCTATGAACTATGATCTATGATCTGTCCACATAAAAAGTCACATTCTTTTACTCATTGACTTTTGTTGCATCTTTCTCATGTTTCATTTTCACAGCAAGGAAAGAGTTTTATATTTTCTTAATGCGTTAATTTGATTGATTATTACCCGAGTATACTTTATTTTTCCTAAATTTCAGCGTCTTACTATCCCCAGTTCCTGCCCAGTCCTCTTTTCAAATCTATTGCATCATTGCTGGAAAAAAGAACCAAAGGTACTTTGTTGCTGTCATAGCAATTTGTTACTATATCTACTATGCTGCAATGTCTATTACGGTTTCAACTCTTGATTTCAAGGAGAGGCCATCTTTTCCTGACATCAAAGCGAGACTTTCTATTCTTGCCCTTGATGGTAAGTTGATAGATAATACCTGTCTCTATTTGGTCATCCTCTTCAATAAGACCACTATACTATAGTGGTCACTGAAGTTGTGTCTCTCTTTATAAGGCCGCCTGTTGTATGCCGTCAATCGAGACTTTGTTGGTTTCTATTTTTTAAGAAAATCTTCAAGAGGAAACTGATTCATTTGTTGAGAGAAAAAGTGAGTGGAGGTAATTAAGCATGTTCTTTTTTACCAAATTTACATTTTGACAGTGAGTCTGCGAGCAGGCTAGTTCGTTTTATATACGTCTTAAAAATTAATATCCAAAAGATGAGGTAATAATTTTGATTGTTCAATTTCAGAACAGAGATTGAAGATACGTTAAATCATCTCAGTCTCAAGCAGAGAAATCTCACTCTAAAAGAGAAAGATTTACAAGAGGTAACTTAATGTTCAAATTACGATGGGGGTCATTTTAAAACTATGCTGCTCATAGTATTTAATTATTTATCTGTGTCTTAACTAGAGGGAGTTGAGATTGAACAATCACGAGAAACTAAAGAAAGAAGCCTACAAGAATCAAGTATTATTATTATTATTATTATTATTATTATTATTATTATTATTATTATTATTATTATTATTATTATTATTATTATTATTATTATTATTATTATTATTATTATTATTATTATTATTATTATTATTATTATTATTATTATTATTATTATTATTATTATCATTATTATTATTATTATTATTATTATTATTATTATTATTATTATTATTATTATTATTATTATTATTATTATTATTATTATTATTATTATTATTATTATTATTATTATTATTATTATTAT
>OU744447.1:38942483-38981262 GCA_916610825.1 Haliclystus octoradiatus
AGAATCAACTTGGGAAATATTTGAGTAATTGCTGTTTTACACTGACTACAGATAAAAATTAGGAGTATAAAACTTTACCTGACTTCTGCATCTATTATATTTCTTGATGATATACACGTTATTATCATTTATCTTGTACCATTTGCATAGCTTCCCTCATGTATCTACAAAATAAAAAATTATGTTATGTGGTCAATATGTCATGCTCAAATCAGTCAATCTTCAAGCCGTCAGTTTTCATTGATCATCCTATCAAAGATATTTTTCTTGCATTATAATCGATCAGTTAAAATGATTTCATCGTGCACGACTGCAAAAAAAAGTCTTATTACAGTCGAACTCGGTTAATATCCCCTCTGCTAATGTCTCACCTTGCTTAATATCCCCACATAAAACTGATTTCTATTTCCATTCTCTATACAAACTCTCATAATCCTACCTCGCTTAATGTCCTACTTTTCATATGTACTATAGTATTATATATATATATGGGGACATTAACTTGAGCAAGTTCGAATGTATACCGATGTCAATTACCGGCTGTCACAAACAAAGCCTACTGACGGAGCTATAACGATGTGGTTCCCCACATTCAGGTCTAGTTCAGGATGCCAACATTAATTTTCTACTGCGTTTCCAAATAAAATTGCCTTTCGAATAATTCTCAAAACAAAAAATGATTCTATATATTACTATAATATGATATGAGGTGTCTGTATGTATGTGAGTGAGAGTACTCAGTGTTTGCTAAAACCGAGAATAATATAGAATTGAGACAAAGATAAGGCAAAAGCCTTTTCCGTTACTCGGAGTTTGACGCGTTTATTTTGCGATCATCAGACGGCTTTATATATTACTAAAATGTTCAATTAGTCATCAAATTAAAGCTATTTTATTCTCATTCTACTTATAGAGGCGATCATAAAAATATCAAATGACTGACCTGGATTTTGCAGCATTGTTCATGATTACTTTCTGCGTGATATCATATTCATCATTATCGATCTGTACCAGTTTCTGGCTCATTATGTCTAAAAAGAAAATGGATAATATATAATCCGTGCATTAAAAATATCTAGCGCAGTAATTTTTATGAAACTTACCTGAAATTCGTAACTCGACGTATAATTCTGTCGTGACTTTCGTAGTCTACAAAAAAGGAATAGTCTGATTACAAAATCCAGTATGTCCCTTAACATATTAATTAAAACGTGTAACAGGTATAGCAGTCGCGATTTTTCAATTTCGAAACTTCATGTAATCAATAGTTATACTAAATAGACATATTAGGAAATCATCAACATGTTCCTTGATAGTTTATGAACATTTAATCAATACCTGCAATGATTTATATATACATCATTCATTCTAATTACCTGCATTGCTCATCGCTGTAGAAATTTCAAGAGGACTCACTCATTCATTTGTTTTTTTTAACCAAGCCCGAACTAAAAAATAAAAGAGAGTTGTCAGCTGAAGTCCGACATGCAATTGAATAAAATTATAATTTACAGAAGAAAAAAAAAGGCAAATAGACAATATAAATGCTCCCTTGAAATTCGGCATTGTTTTACTTACAACTTCTTGCGCTTCATTCGATGACAATTTGAGTCAACGCCAGAAAAATTAAAGACGAAAATTGAACTAGGAGATAAATATATATATATAAATATAAGCATATTAATACATTTACATGGTGAAAATTAGCTTTTAACAGAAAGCCAGAAATACAATATACCTAAAACATGCGTATACGTAAAAACATTCAAATAGTTGATGAACCAACTGAAATTCTCTTTCGTTCACTCCAAGTCAAAAAACAAAAAGAAGCAAACTTTTAACATTTGTTTAACTTGCCTATATATCCTGCAGAATAAAGTTATAATTTTGAGGTTCCTGTATAAATAATACAAAGCATTAGAAAATAATAATATACTCACCCACACATTTTTTTTAACCTCTCAGAGGAAAACCATAAAACACCCTTTTTCGTCGATAGTTTTCATAAAATGTGGTTCAAATTAATCCCGCCAAAACGAGTTCCATAGAAATCTACATACAAATGATATTAATCCCAAGGGCGCTCTGAAATCAATCTCTTTTCGTGGATGATCCCTAAGGGTCACCTAAAATAGATTGACGGGGTGAAACTATTATGTCATAATTACATCATCATTATTGGTCTCCTGTATTCTACTTCTTTTTATTTCATTTTCTAGCTGAATACGTAGAAAAAAATAACGATATAAGTAAAAATGATATAAGGCTGCATATTTTGTATTATAGGATTTTGCGTTTGATGAAATCATCATAGGATGTATTAGTACTCTGCAGAGTCTGAACGCTAATGGAGATACATACGTCATAATCTATATGACGCATGCGCAGATATCTAGATACACAACGCCCTATGTGGCTGATTCAAGTACTGTCTGTACGCACATGTCATGAAGCTGTTTTTAGATTTGAATGATTCATTACTTGATGATGTTATTAAGTAAAGGTAAGATAATATTATGGCCGAAACTACTGAAAACGCAAAATTGCAATATCTTAGTACTCATTATATGAACATTTTAATACAGATTGATAATAGTAGGCGTTGTGTGAAGACATAATTGCAAGAAAAATCTATTCTCAATATTCCAGGCTCGACGAGGTGAATTACGTATTCCCTTTTCTATATAGATTAACATTCCAGACAGAATATATAAATAGATGGATCGCTACCAAATGCCGAACAGTGATTTTGGTGACTCGTTGTATAAATACAAGGCGGCTAATTGTTGAGCCATCGGAAATTAAAAATACAGAATATGAAACAGACAATTACATAATAATAATAATAATATAATCAATTATTTAGTCCTCCTAAACTTGAATTGTTGCTACGGTGATAATGAACGCAGACCCAGCATGCATTTCTCTTTTGCCATACACGCGTCTCTTCATGTTGACGCGTCAAAGGTTCGCCGTCACTTTTAATCGTCTGCGTCAATCTAACATAACTTATGCATGCCGCATCTTCTGACAGGAGAATCACGTGGGGCGACAAGATGGTTGTGTTCACCGGAGTTGTTCTTTTTGACAACACTAAACAAACAAACAAACAAACATTACATCAGCGATGTTAATGAGGAGAAGCATACTCTGTGTGTTATGGAGCTTTTTCATAGGTTTCCGCCCAACGAGTCCCTCATGAATTAGTTAAAGAAAGGGTTGATAACCTTATCGGTTTAGTTTGAAATGACAGTGAACCCGCGATGTATTGCGACACCAAGATGGGCATGTTAAAAAGCTCTATTCAATTTGGTTTCCACACCCTCAATTGTTCAGTCGCAGGTCAAATGGCCATAAAGCAACTGTTGTCATGGTAGTTCCATGTCACAAAAATGAGGTTGGTTTCAATTCAATTCAAAATTTGCCTCCACTTTGTTTAGCTAATCTGTTTGCTACTTAATAGTGGTAAAAAAAAACAAGGCCACCTTCTATATTGTGGGAGAAAAAGAGGTCAATTCATGTTACAAGATGTCCTGAAAGAAGGTGTGGCATTTGCATATTTGAGAGCTTAAGTATACCTTGAAAATTGCCTGATTTTGCAATGTCCCGTCTCCAAATTGCCCGAAGTATGATTCAACAAATTTTTATTAGGGGGTGGGGGGTGTCACCCCTTCAGAATTTACTGCCGTGTCCCCTATAATATCCAACCTATGAATCAAATATTGTCATGGCTCAAATGTATGGATGAAGCAAACAAATAGAAAAGGAAATTACTTACAATAATCAAAATAGAATTTATGAAAATCTAATCCTTCAACTAAATTGCCCTTCGCCACAGGCTCAAAGCACGTCACTCGTTCATCCACAAGTTTTCTATCAAAAGCAAAACAGTAATAATTATCAAATGTGTTATAACAAAGGTCCAAGATCAACAAAACAACAAACAACTCACGTGTAGGTCTCATAATCGCCCATTGTGATGCAAGCAATTAAACGTTGCGTAATTTTTATGATCTCTTGTTCTTTTGCTGCTGTCAAAATGAAAGACATAACAATTACAGCTAACAACTATTTATCACCATTTCTGTCAATGCGATCAGATACTATTCATATGTTGTCATTATTTGTCATTATCTGACAACTAGAGTACTTCCAGGGTCACAGTCACAATCACAAGTTCAGGGGAAGTTAACACTATCTTGTCTGTGGCTGAGATGCCGTGATGAAATCACGGATGCGTGATGAAATCACGGATGTAGCGGTTCAATGATCTCAGCTATGATTAAATGAACGCAGAGAAATACCTCTGTGTTCTTCGTCTTCTTGCAGCGGAGGAGCAGCGTCTTCATTTGACAGCTGAAATAAAATATAATATGAATAAGATAAAATATATTGTTGACTAGAAAGAATTACTCATTTATAATTTAACATACTGCCTTCTTCTCAGTGGAAATGCTTGCTGCCTTGTCCTTCGCTGCTGCAGCTAATTAAACAACAACAACAACATAATACATCATAAGTCATGCAAGCAAAATGTAAACAAGAAAACAAGCAAGTATTAATTAAACAATGACCACTATTACGTTACATGACTTGTGCATTTGAACACAATGATCACTGTTTGACATTTTGGTTTGACCGTATCTGTATTTCCAAGAGAACAAACTAAGAGTTTTAAAAAGGCCATAATATCATCTTACCTTTACATAAATAATCCAAGCAAACTGTGAGCTAGAATTAACATCTTCAAACATTGAATAATCCAAATCTAAAAGTTCAGTTTCTCTGGCAGATATCAATAACATCCTCAATAATATGTTTTTGCTGACCTCATTTACGACATCTTCACAAAAACGTATCACTGTTGTTGTTGTTGAGAAGCTATTTTTATATTTTCTCGTTTGAAAAAAATATACGGAGGACAAAATGCACAATTATTCTTCTCTTTTTCATTCTGATAAAATAATCCAATCCAATCGCATTTTGGGAGGTTTAGTTAACCAGGTATTAAAACATTTCAACCACATATCGAAAACAAAATCTGTTTTATTTCGCATCCAAACGAGAAAATATAAAAATACTCAAAAACCTCTCATTTCTAATTATTTTGGTGGAGCAACACTGTCACATTTTTGTGAAAAGGTCGTAAATGAGGTCAGCAAAAACATAGTATTGAGGATGTTAGTGATATTGGACATAGAAACTGAACTTTTAGATTTGAATCATTCAATGCTTGAAGATGTTAATTACAGCTTAGTTGGATTATTAATGCAAAATCATTTGATTTTCTTTCATTAAAAACAGAATTCAAATGCACAAGCCCTACCAAATGATTGAAACAAATTCCGATTGATTAATTAAAAATTAATGAAAGTGATTAGTTAACAACAAAGCAGCCGCTTAATTTAATCCCAACAGCTATGTGCGCTACAGATTTATAAGAGCTGTTATATAATGAGTTTAAATTATTATTATTAGCTTTAAATATTAATTAAAAAGGGTCTTTTCAATCGACATACCCAGTAACCCAGACGTTCCTGAGATCCTCCGTGCAAATACTGTCGTAAGAATGGCTCCCTGAAATAAACAACGGAATTGCAACACATTCTGTTAAAACTGCATGCGTGCTTCTTGTCAGAGAGCCGTTCCGTCTTGCATCAGAGATTGACCCATAATAAATTTTAGCGTTTTGCTAGAAGGGATAATTAATTAGCTGCTGTGTTTGTTTTGTTTAAGTGATTTATCATGACTATGTTTATTTGTTTGTGATGGTGCAGTGACAACAAACAAACAACAACAAGATACAAACATTAACAATGGTTAATCTGTTCTGTACCCTTAGCAGTCATGGTTGATCCCATCGTCGTTGCCCACAATGTTGTAAGAATTGCTCCCTGTTGCAATGCAATGACACAAAATTCAATTGATGGTTAGTACAACATGGAACGTACAGCTAAACATGGGACAACTAAAATAATGAGATTTAAGACATACAGCATTTCATACATAAACGGTCAAGGGAAATCTTATATCTTGGCAGCAGGTCAAAGGGAGGCCTCGTTATTAGAATTAAATTAAGCTGCAAACACACACTGCCTTCATTCACACTGATCCTTTACATTCATCATCATCATTAATTGTGATTTCCTACCTTTAGCTTTCTTCTTGCGTTGAATCTCTTTAACCCATCAATTGTCTCTTGGCGATGGAATGTGGATGCAAACTTACTTCGGTCCTGTAACACAATAAATCAATGGATGAATATAAACAACTGACGAAGCAACTGACAAGGAACATCCTTTGGCACAATGAGACTTACTGCAATCCATGGATGCCTCATTGCATCTGTGGCATTGATGCGTTTCTTTGGATCAATCGTAAGTAGCTTGTTGATTAAATCCTATCACAAAAGTAAAAGAAGTTAGTCAGTACAAATTCAAGATAGTATTCTTTGCGGTAGACAATTAATAATAATCCTATCACAAATAGCCCTGGTGTGTATCTTGTCTTTGCGCAGAAATTTTTAAAATTTGGAACGATTTTTGAGTTTAATATCTTGAAATATTCGTATTTCCCAAGGAGTTTTCCACTTATTCATTGCCTGGATTCTTCTTGATTAAATAGAACGAAGCGAAAAACATATTGTTTTTCAAATATCTGGAAAGTGTGGGGGATTTCCCTGAGGTAGGGAATCCTCATAATCATTAGCAAACGTGGGATGAATGGAAGTGATTCGTTTGCTTGCTTTTATGAATGGAAGCAAAGGCAAAATATGAAGTTACTGTCTACAAAGAAACCTTTTCCACACTGTCTGTATATTTTCAGAACATCACGCTGCAATTGTTGTAAATGAGGTTCTCATTTAAATATTTTGTTCATATTTGAAATCGTCGCACAACCTACCGTATACCTTCTGGATACATACAAATCTATTGTTAACTTTCATTATTATTATTATTATTATTATTATTATTCTTCTTCTTATTATTATTATTGACAACTATTATTATTATTATTATTATAATGTAATAATAATAATCATAATATGGTATCTAACAGCAGTTGATATAGTGCTCGATGTCATTTGACAGAGCGTGAATAATAATAATAATGGAGTCAAAGACTACGCATTCATTTTCTGTAATTTAAAGTTTCTCGCTTTATGCGATCATCAGACAGATACTATTAATGAAAAATATATACCAGTTACTCTTATTTGACAATAGTGAGAAAAAAAATTTGAAAAAAGAGAAAAACTATTGTTATACTTACAATGGTTTTATCTTTACAATTACTAAGTTATATTGTTATTTATTGTTATTAGTTTCCTTAATTAAATGGCACTGTTATAAGACTAAGTTTTTGTTTCTTTAAAATTAGATAAATAATATTTATTTTCATGCCTACATTTTGATGAGTTAATTAAAAATTGAAAATAGAACCGACATTATAGCCAAACAAGAAGCTTTCATCACAATAAAAGATCACAAAGATAATTTTCGAGAGAACCCTACATGCCGATTAATCAATCCGGCAAAGAGCGAAATGGGCATTGTTAGTAAAAAGATCTTTTGTTAAAAAATTATCCTTAGTGTCAAAGAAAAGGCATAAGTAAACCAATGGAGAAATACGTCATCTGTCATAGATTGGTTCAAATCTTTGGAAAATAAACACAGATTAACATTTATGGTGTTTGACATAGAGAACTTTTATCCAACAATATCGGAGAATCTACTAACTCAAGCCAAAAATTTTGCTAAAAATTTAACATCGATCTCGGAAAGCGACACAAAAATAATCATGCATGCAAGGAAGTCAGTGCTATTCAGCTCAGGATCGGCGTGGACAAAAAGAGGCAACGAAAATCTATTCGACGTATCGATGGGCAGCCACGACGGTGCGGAGGTTTGTGAATTGGTCGGGCTATTCATTTTACAAAAGTTAAAAGAGATATATGGCGCTAACGAAGTATGACTTTATCGAGATGACGGTCTAGCTGTCCTTAAAAACAAGTCAGGCCCACAGGCTGAAAAAATTCGAAAAAAGTTGACAAAATTGTTCAAAGATGTTGGCCTCAAAATTACAACAAAGACCAATCTGAAGGCGGTAGACTACCTGGACCTAACTTTCAATTTAACTAATAACTCTTACCAACCGTACAGAAAACCGAACGACCAGCCTCTCTACATTAATACGAAATCTAATCATCCACCTGTAATACTAAAACAAATTCCAATCGCAATCAACCAACGCATCTCCGACCTATCAACTAACAATTCAATTTTCGAAAAATCTAAAGCTATCTACGAAGACGCTTTGAAGGCAAGCGGACACCAGAACAACTTGTCATTCAAGCCACGCCCTTCACAGTCAAACAACAACAAAAGAACGCGAAGCCGGAAAACTATTTGGTTTAACCCGCCGTACAACAAAAGCGTAAAAACAAATGTTGGGCGATCATTTTTAAACCTAATCAAAAAGCATTTCCCAAAAACCCACAAATTTAACAAAATATTCAACTTTAACTGCGTTAAGGTAAGCTATAGCTGCACTAGCAACATGGACACGATAATCAAGAACCATAACAAAAAGATTACTAACAACAATGGAAATAATGCCACAAACGCCGCTTTATGTAACTGTCGAATTAAAGAAAAATGCCCATTTGATATTAAATGCCAGTCAAAAAGTCTAATTTACAACGCCAACGTCTCAACACAGAACGATCCAGAAGGAAAAATTACATCGGCCTCACGGAAGGAACATTTAAAACACGTTATACGCAGCACACCTCGACCTTCAGACACATCAATTTATCATCAAGTACGCAATTGTCAAAGCATATATGGGATCGCAAAGACAAAGGCATAGACTACATGACTAAATGGTCATCTCTGGCAACCGGCAGACCTTATAATAATATGTCAAAAAAGTGCCACCTATGTTTAGTGGAAAAACTTCACATCATCTGCGCAAAAGAAGCCATATTAAATAAAAAATATGAACTCATATCAAAATGTAGGCATGAAAATAAATATTATTTATCTAATTTTAAAGAAACAAAAACTTATTCTTATAACAGTGCCATTTAATTAAGGAAACTAATAACAATAAATAACAATATAACTTGGTAATTGTAAAGATAAAACCATTGTAAGTATAACAATAGTTTTTCTCTTTTTTCACATTTTTTTCTCACTATTGTCAAATAAGAGTAACTGGTATATATTTTTCATTAATAGTATCTGTCTGATGATCGCATAAAGCGAGAAACTTTAAGTTACAGAAAATGAATGCGTAGTCTATGACTCCATTATTATTATCATTATTATTATTATTATTATTAATATTATTATTATTATTATTATTATTATTATTATTATTATTATCATTAGCTATTCTATTGTTCGTTGTTCCGGCAGTAATAATAATAATAATAATAATAATAATAATAATAATAATAATAATAATAATAATAATAATACTTTTATTTATGAGAAATTAAAATGTCTACATTTTGAAATAATTTCAGTTCTTTTTGTTGAGTGAAATTTTATCAGAGATAATTTTATCTCGTGTTTTTCTGTGAGACAGAGATCACATTTTTTATTTGGTTGTTGTAAGCTATGGCAATCGAAAGGGTTGACCATTGATGTTGTAATTAACTTAATTGTCTTTAGGTTGCCATATATTCTTCGCTAGTTCAGTTGAATTTATATAATATACTTTATACAAAAGACATTAATTTAATTCAGTCGTTGACCCATTTCAAGAAAAATTAAAGAAAGATATAAAAAGGATCCAGACATCAACAAAAGCTTTTATACCTGCAGACAAAATTGTAAGTAAAAGTACCTTAAAGGGCAAGATCTTAAAAGAGGGAAATGCCAATACTAATGTTAACCAATGGAAAAACTCATTAAAAACGGTAATCGACTGGTTCAGCTCCATAGAAAATAAACAACAATACACTTCTACATGTCAATAAACGAGAATCGATTGGAAAAATCTATCAATTTTGCAAAGCAGTTTATTCAAATATCAGAAGACGACTACGAAATAACAATACATTAATAATAATAATAATAATACCTTCGCTTCTGATGTGACTGTGTCCCATTCAGGGGAAGGATACTGAAAGACAAAAATAGACAAAATTATGTAAACTACAACATTGAACTTGTGACAGACACACATATTTATAAGATGCCGTGAGTGACTTACATCATATGCGCCTGCTTTGATCTGTGCGTAAAGACGGTGTTGATCTTCATCCCAGAATGGAGGATAGCCAACCAATAAAATATATAGGATGACCCCTGCCAATCATAACAACGACATTATAGTTGAGTTATAATTGAAATTAACATCCAATATAATTTTGTGTAGAATGTAGATTATCAAAGAGTGATCAGTGGCTCAAAGATAGACCCTAAATTAATCTTCTGACTACATTAGATCATCTTTGCTACAAAATGATACCAGAAATAAAATTGCTAATTTACTTACCACATGCCCACATGTCAACCGGTCGACCGTAAGGTTCACGGCGCAACACCTCAGGGGATAGGTAACCAGGAGTCCCAGCGAAACCTAATGGTGAGAAACGCAGAATCGAAATAATAATGATGATGATAATGATTTGCTTCATGAAGTGGTTTGATGTTAACCAACCATGCCATGAGTACTTTTCTCCATCCACTTCCACTGCTAAGCCAAAATCAGCCAATTTAACAGATGCACCCTTCTCTTTACTGGCTAGCAAGAGATTCTCAGGCTGGGGAGAGATGACACACAATACACATTACATATGGATGGGGTCACAAATGTATTTAGAAACCAAATTGAAACATGTTTGCATTCTGATTGGTTGATCAATTATACTTAATTCTCACATGGTTGGGGTCGGGGACTTTATTTGTCTAAATATATAATTACCAATTGCAGTGAATCAACAAGGTTCTCAGATTTCATCCAGTTTGAATTAAACTGGATCATGTGTCACAACATTTAATCATTTACCACATCTAATGTCTACAGTCTCTTTACAAACAAATCTCTTCTCCATACAGATATTATGACAAGGCGTCATAACACATGTCACATCGGAGACTGATAATGCAACTACTCACTTTTAAATCCCTGTGGACTATATTTGAAGTATGACAATGATGAACACTCTCAATGATCTGCTGGATGCAATGGCTAGCATCTGCTTCACTGTAATACTCCCTAGCAACTATATCTTCAAACAATTCGCCACCGGTTACTCTACAAAAGTAATAAAAAATCCATTTAATTCATTCAATATCTCAACAGCAGCCAACCTCTACCAATCAGCTGTCACTCACAGATCAAACACCAAGTAATGAACCCCGTCTTCTGGTATGCTTGCGTGGAGTCGAACTAAAAACAAAATACCAGCATATTATTAGAAAATGCATTAAATCCTTGACAGTGTTATAGAGGAATTCTCAATATGAATTAGAAGATGTTAGAGAGTGCACCCTTGGAGGCATATCATCTCTCCACAGCCAACACAAAACATCATTCTGATGCTGGTAGTCTTGCTAAGTCTTAAGAAGCATTTCATCAAATTGTAAATTGACTGCTAATCTGACATGCAATCAATGAGAACAAAAGGTTGAACATTCCAGTTGAACATGAACATAAATCATCTGTTGGTAGTTAACCTTCTGTTTGTTATTTAAAATATCACTAACGGACCATGTCGCCATTTGATTGATCGATTGAGTTTTTTTAACATTTCCTGGTAAATATCAAGTCGATGGAATCGAGCATGTATGTCCGTTCAAATAATTGTCCAGTTTAAAGTTTAAACTTAGATCATTATAATAGTAGATTGAAGCGTGTGTGCATGCCTCATAATACAATCCATGAGCAGAACTTGCAATAGACCAAATCGGCTAATTCTTCAATTTCCTGATCACTTGACCCAGATGCAGGACTCTTTGCGCTTTTTCGAGCAAACGCGTCCTTTCGCGCCTTGTTGTTGACCGAGAAGGTTGTGCTTATTTGATCTCATGAAACAAATTTTAAACTACCTGTTTAATTGAAATGTCCAATATTTAGTATTTGGAGGGATATTATTCGATGTGTGGGAAAGATTTTCTGTCGATTTTGGAGTGATGAAGCTTTATTTAAAGAGAAGCTGCACCAACTTTGATCGCTGTGGATGACCGTAAAATTGGAATCGAAATGTTTTATGGATTTTGAAACATAGTTTGAAAGCATTTGATAAATTACAGTGAAAACAAAACAAGCTAAGCTAAACTGGAGATGAATGTGCAGTATGAATTGGAAAGATTTTAATATTGTTTTGCTATAGTGAAAAATTACGTACATGGATTATGAAATTTGGAATGAAAAAATGTCATGATTTGCAATGTTTTGAAGCATTGAAACCAAACTAATCTTTGCTTATTTAAATAAAATACCAAGCATTTATGTCTTAAAAAAGTGTATTTATGGTATGTAGAAGTCTTATGTGTACATATGTTAGCAGAAAAGTTATGTTTTACGAAGAACTAACAGCGAGTTTGATGGACTTTGATGAAAATTTCACGAATCTCTGATTTGATTTTAAAATGACTTGTGTTGCTCATTTATATTAACTTCCCTATAAAGATGACTGTTGTATGTTTATATTGTTCATTTGAAAAGCTAGGAATTTAATTGTTTCAATGTTCTGTTATAATTTACAGTTATAAATTGATGCTGTTTTAGTGTTTTCTTTACGGCGCGGCACATCTCGATGTTTGAAAGCGCATGGAGTTCTGCGTTCTACGTCATCAGCTATGTTTACGATCAACTCTATAATTCTACTGTACATGCCATATTGATTGTAAAATAATGAAATTTTTTGTTTATTACATTAAATATGCTGGATACCATCATATAGCATTGTTTTTGAAATGAAATTGTAGGAAGACACAATAATTATATTAAGAAATGCTACTTTTTGATGGAATAATTGATGATGATGGAGTACCGATATATAAATTTTAAGGTCCCAGGCGTTTCTATTGAGTCTTGAACTACTTGAATCCATCTTCAATTCCCACAAATCATTTAAATACTAAATTTAAGAGCAAATTACAAAGAGGAATATGCGAGAAAACTAGTCGTGCTTAGACCATTGCGTTTTGTTGTTGAAAAACATAAACACCGCATTCAGGTCATGTGACGTGATGGCTGATTTGGTCTATTGATTAATATTGAATGAAATGTTGATGTGTAAAATAAGCTGCACCCAATTATCAAGAGATGTTATATGTGAGCACATCATCATATGTTATGACTTATATTGATACCCTGAATGATTTCATGGAAAAGAGACTCTCAATCAAATTAAACAAGATTAACTGCAATGTCAAATTAAAAAGCTGTGATCCCATGTTTTGATCGGCTTAACATGTCATGACCATCACAAAAGCAAATACCATCACATCACACCAACAATGAGGTTGTATCTCATTGGCCTTTTGGAATTTGAGAAGCTTTAGTTAGAAGTTTATCTAGCCTACATGTATCTATTCCTTGGAGCCTGTTGTCTGTGACAAGAAGAGTCTATGTTGGCTGCCTTGGTTGCTAGGAGACATCCAATCACATGGTGTCTTACCTATATTGCAATGTTTGAGCATACGACATATTCTAGCCTCTTTCTCTAGTTTTTGCAGATCTGGAAAACAAAACAGGAAAGGCCAATGTCATTAGATCAGATAATGATAAAGGTTAATAGTGCCACAGTGGCATTGTTTAAGCCGTGCGCTTGAAATACCTTCTGGTTCTAACGTGTACGTTGAAAGATGTCTACTCTTCAATTTAATTGGAAGTGAACGGCCGCCACCTGTCAGATGAGTTACCGTTTTAAACACAATAGACGAAAGTGCAAGCAACAAAACCTTTTCCTATAACACCAGAATTGAGACAAGGCCAGCTGGATATCGACACTCTCGCTGACAGACTTACTTCTTTCGTACTTCGCTGCTAGCAATTTAAAAATCCGTGTTCAAAATGCACATGAATAAACTGCATCTCTCATTTTACGGAACTGACCGACTGCTCAAATAACTGATAAACCACATTGAGCAATTTCAAACGAATTTTAATATCAAATATTACGCACTATCTCTTGGCAGATGACATAATTTTAAATTTCGTTGAATAAACAGTTCCAACTAAACATAGTTAGCCTACTTCCTGACCTTGCTAATTTTAACTGA
Source organism: Haliclystus octoradiatus (assembly GCA_916610825.1). Classification (NCBI taxonomy): domain Eukaryota; kingdom Metazoa; phylum Cnidaria; class Staurozoa; order Stauromedusae; family Haliclystidae; genus Haliclystus; species Haliclystus octoradiatus. The sequence goes on from OU744447.1 coordinate 38,956,730, forward strand.
CAAAAATTGCTGGCATGATGAAATATCACAAACAAGCAGAGAATAGTTATAAAATTGATATATATCAAGTGTGTGTGTGTAGGTTTAGTATTGAATCAATAATAAATTGTAGAAAAGTAACAACAGCCTCGAGACAAGTGCTCAACGAATGTGGGCAAGACAGGTGAATTAAATGCCTGCGTTAGTCTGCAAAGCGTTTACATCTGAAAGATTCGTTCCAACAGTCGATTATGTTCAGTTGCGAACTCAAAAGCGAGGTGAAAAACAACATTATAAAACCCTTTTCCTAGATTTGGTAACATTTGCAGAACATAACAACGCGCAGAAGGTGAGCTCGCTTCAATCATGGAAATTTCAACAGCGAGCGAGTTACCAAATGAATAACATACCTCTCGCTGATAGTTTTCTTGTGTTGAATATTTTGGCAGCGTATTCTACCCTGGTATCTTTGTGAATGCATCTTCTAACAATACTAAACGCCCCTCTGTCAATGAGAAAACAAGGCGTAAAACTTGATCGTTTTGCGAGAGGGCTTCTCCCCTTGCAGTTAGCGATTTAGGATGTTATCAAAATAAATACGTACTTTCCTAGTTCCTCCTTCAAATCATAGATATCATTGAACTTAGTGCCAGTAGGCGCCGTCATGATTACAAGTTCAAGTCTCAAGCGGCTTTCGACAACTCTTCTGCCACTTTGTTCATGAGACTCAAACAGCAGCAGTCAAAGAACAGAATAGAAGAACGGCCAAACACACAAACACAAGAAATGAGAAAAGAAAGGAAGCTCATTAGTATGCATGACATCTTCGAATAACTTAACATAATCTATGATTGGCCGTAAATCGTTGCCGTGGTTACCAAATAGCCGTAGCGTTATCACTTCTGATAGATAGATATCCGATCATCGTTTCATTTGCAACTTTCACAGATGGCAAAATAGCAATTTTACATCGAAAGATGAAAAGAGACGGCATCCTTGTAGATCTAATCGCACTTTTTGAATTCAATGGTTTTTGTTTGGAGGACTACGTTTAATTACATCTCAGTTGTTCTGACTATCTCAATCTATTTTTCGCTTTTATATTAAAATGAAATTGATCGTACATACAGACCATTTATGGAAGGATAATAACATTATTTTATTTACAAAACATATCGGAATATATTCAAATGTATAGGCTATTCTCTATTATAAAATATAATGTTTTCTTGAAATAACACCATTCAAACTAATAAGTTTTCTATCTCGTCGAAGGGCCTCTCCTTGGCAGAGTTCCACCTGTCGTCTTTCCAGTTTGATCAGACTGCCCTCTTTGGTACACTGGACGTTGAATTGTGTTGGGGGAGTCACCATTAGCTAATAAAAAGATGATATGAAGTCAAATCGAAATTGAAAACATATGAAAGAAGCAATATATGTGAATATATATGATAAACCTAACTCTGATTGGTTTGATGCAAATCATTTCACCCTCAATCCAAATAAATCAAATTACATCTTTTTCGGTCATCATAAACCAAAACAATTTCAATTAAATATAAATGGTCATATATTACAATGCTGGGGCTCTGCATGATTGTCCTACAAAATCAGTTAAATTCTTAGGTATCATGATTGATAACAAACTTCACTGGAATTCCCATGTAAAGGTCATAACAAGCAAAATCCTTAGAAATATATATTCAATGATTCGTGTCAGAAAATTTCGATCGAAAAACATAAACTTCAAATTTACAATACAATGGTCAAACCACATTTTGAATATGGAATTTCCATTTGGGGACATAGTTCTTCTTCAAAATATCTCAATGTATAGCACAAGAAATGCATTCGAATCATATTGCACGTCAGACAACGGTCACGCGTTGAACCTCTTTGTAAAAAAAGTTGGGAATTTTACAATTTCATGATCCAAAATGTTTTCCATACTCCATTCTGTAATTGAAGGAAGGTAAAGTCCCTCCCCGCGTTTGAAACAATGTTTGCCTTTCAGCGATCCCATCGCAGGAAAGAAAACATTTTTATTATACCCTTTGCAAAAAGCTCCAAATTGCAAATTTACCCCAATTACGAATTTCCGCATTCATGCAATCATTTTAATTCTGATTTCAATATAAAGATGTCCTCTCATCGATTCTCCATTAATTTGAAAACTGCATTGATAGACTCTTACTATGATACATGTACAATAACAGACTGCTACATTTGCTGCAACTAATGTTCTACTACATCCTTACCAACCATACACATTATTCTTCTCTAGGCTACTTGCCTTGCATTATATATCCTTTCGTTTAATTTTCTAACATCTACTATTAACAATTTAAATTCAAATATTTTCGATTTCAATTTGATTTCAAATATTTTGTAATTTTTAAATATATTTCTAATATTCTGTAAATATAAGGTCTCCCATACAAACAAGATTTTAGAGCTTACGTGATGACCTGATCATGTAACATTTAAAACTATTATTCAAAACTTGTATTTATGCAAATGCTATTATGATCAATATCAATGATATTGGGTCATTAATTACAAGGGATAAAGGGATAGCCTCACCGTGACACTGTTTCGATTTCAAGTTCTTTTTCTGGCTTGGAAGTGAGACTTTTCGCGGGGAGTAGTGTTTCGGAATGTGATTAGCGACTTTGCTTGCCCAAGTCTCTTGCGCGGGCACAATCGTAATTGAAGCGTCCTTATCTGAGATGGATTTGAGAGGAGAGACCTGCAGATTCACAAACAAAACTCAGTTGAAACCGATAGATCAGAAGACAATAAGAAAATGAATCATCAATGATAATAAAAATCTAACTTGATGATCTTTACTCGAAGTTACTGTACTGTCAGCAGCACACAGGGCGCCCAGTTCAAGATCAACGGATTTTTGCATGGAATAACCAGAAGACTGGAGATTAGCAACAAAGCGATACCGCTGGCTTCTGGGGTTGATCACACCACGCTGAAATGAAATCGATAAACACGTTGCATATTTATTATTATTATTATTATTATTATTATTATTATTATTATTATTATTATTATTATTATTATTATTATTATTATTATTATTATTATTATTATTATTATTATTATTATCATTATTATTATTATTATTATTATTATTATCATTATTATTATTATTATTATTATTATTATTATTATTATTATTATTATTATTATTATTATTATTATTATTATTATTATTATTATTATTATTATTATTATTGTTATTGTTATTATTATTATTATTATTATTATTATTATTATTATTATTATTATTATTATTATTATTATTATTATTATTATTATTATTATTATTATTATTATTATTATTATTATTATTATTATTATTATTATTATTATTATTATTATTATTATTATTATTATTATTATTATTATTATTATTATTATTATTATTATTATTATTATTATTATTATTATTATTATTATTATTATTATTATTATTATTATTATTATTATTATTATTATTATTATTATTATTATTATTATTATTATTATTATTATTATTATTATTATTATTATTATTATTATTATTATTATTATTTTTATTATTATTATTATTGTATGTATGTATGTATTTTATTTGTCAACAATGGTGACAGGCAAATACAGGGAAACTTGTGGTTCCCACTTATGTAAAGCCGTTAAAAAAGTTAAGATATGTTATTAAGATAAAAGTTTTACAAACAAAAATTGCTACTCAAATATTTACAAGGCATTTAGAACTATCTAGCTAAGTTAAAAAGGCTATAAGATAAAATTTAAAGGTTACGACATTTGTACTAAAGTATTTACAAGGCATTTAGATCTATGCTAGCTAAAGAACGTTTGAATGCTGGCACTGTCTTTGAAGTAACACATTTCTCTGGCAGAGAATTCCACCAAGGTATGACACGATTGCAAAAGTCATTTTGAATGGATTTAAACTTGGGGATTGATTTGGATTTTAATTTGTACGAGTTTCCTCTCATGTTGTATTTATTTATATCAAAATCGCAAAGCTTATTTATGTCTAAATCGACCATATTATGGGTTATTTTAAACATAAAAATTAAATCATTTTCAATTCTACGAGTTTCCAACGATTCAAGATTGTAATATTTTAGTCTTTCAGGATATGACTTGTAATACAAACTGTCTACTCTTGAAGGGTTAATTTTTCTTGTTAAATGCCTTTGAACTTTCTCTATTGTAACAATATCTTTTTGAAGACAGGGATTCCACACTGGTGAAACCGTTTCCAACAGTGGGCGCACATATGTTTTGTAGGCTTTGACTAGTAATTCAGGATTACGACAGGTGAAACATTTTAATATTAAATAAAGTCTTGAGTATGCTTTAGATGCAATCATTGAGCAATGAGAAGATGACTTTAGATCTGAAGTGAGGATAACTCCAAGGTCTTTGATCTTATTGACAGGTTGTAAATAGTGTCCAGATAAGTTGTAATCACATGAAGGTATTTTCATGTTTCCTACACTAAAGACTGAGCATTTTTCAAACGCGATACGTAGCTGCCACTTTTCTGACCATTGACAAAGGTTTTCTATGCTGTTAGATAATTCAGAGTTAACGTTTGCTGTACTTCTGCAAGAGAATATCTTTGCATCATCAGCGAATAATTTAATTTGACAATCATCTTCAACACAAGTGACAATGTCATTAATAAATAAAATAAATAAGAGTGGTCCAATCACAGAACCTTGCGGTACTCCGCTGACAACGTTTAAGGGATTTGAATAGGTATCTTCGATACATACGATTTGAGAACGGTCATTTAAAAATGAAGAAATCCAGTCCAAAAGTTCGTATTCGAAACCATAAGCACTTAACTTGATCAATAACTTACTATGTGATACCGTATCGAACGCTTTGCTAAAATCGATATAAATTGTATCAACGCGTAGCCTTTTGTTCACTGCTTCACTCCAGCTATGTAACGTATCAATAAGCTGAGTACATGTTGAGCGACGAGTTAAAAAGCCATGTTGTTCTTTTGTTAGCAAGTTATGTTTACGAAGATAATCAAGCATTTGACTAACTATAATCGATTCCATCACCTTACACGAAATACAGGTTAAGGAAACAGGGCGATAGTTTTGACATAGTGATGACTTTCCCTTTTTGAAGATCGGAATAACAAACGCAGTTTTCCAAACGTCCGGAATACAGCTTTGTAAAAATGATAACTCAAACAGCATCGATAAAGGTAAAGCAATAGCAGTAGCAATGTTTTTTAACAAAAGTGCAGGGTACCCATCCGGCGTACGTGATGTTTTATTGGGTAAGTCCAATAGTGTGCGTAAAACATTTGAATACGAGAAATTAACATTTGACAGAAACGTTTCATCATCCGTTTGACGTGAAAATTCGGGAGTAAGGCCATCATCTTCAGTAAAGACTGTAGAAAAATACTTATTGAATAAATTAGCTCTCTCTTTCGAATCCGTGATAATGTTACCGCTGTCATCTTTTAAAAGGGGCGTCGTAGGCTTAGACTGTAATTTAGAGTTTACAAAGGAATAAAACTTTGCAAGAGATGGATCCTCGAGCAGAGATTTTTCACGTTCAACATTAAAATCTTTCATTGCAGAATAGTATTGCTTCGAGACTTTTATATATTCAGCCTTATAATGATTTGAAGATATAGATTTGCGATACATTGCGCGTTTTTTCAAAGCTAGAGATCGAATTTGTTTGGGATATTTCGTCTTCCGCTTGATATTTTTAAATTTTGGGACATACGATTCAATACAATAGTTCAAAATTCTGCAAATACTCTGCCAAAACAGCTCGACATTACCGTTAGCTTCTTCGAATAGTAATAGCCAATCAACACTCTGAACATAATCTGAGATACTCGTGAAGTCAGCTTTCCTAAAATTTCTTTTATTGCTGTTGCTGATCGATGGTTGACATGGTGGGACGTTGATGGAAAATTCTATTGCATTATGATCACACATTAGAGTGAACGGTTCAACCACTTCGATATCACTGACAAGTGACGGTTCTGAGGTAAACAGTAAATCTAAAAAGTTATTTATACGTGTAGGTTGAGCTACTACTTGATACAAATTGTTTTTCATAATAGCGTCGACAAAACTCGTGTGACAATTATCTCCATAACTTATTGGAATATTCCAATCAATTGACGGATAATTAAAATCTCCAATTATAAAACACGGGAAAGTACAAATGGTACAGAAGTCTACAAACGAACACAGCTCATCAGTAGAAATAACAGAATTAGATTTGGAAGGTGCTTGGTATACACATGCCATTCGATAAAATTGATGACTGGACAGGTGAATGTCAATTACAAAGCATTCGAGATGAGTTAGATTTGATGGTATCTCTACGCAGGTAAATTTAATATTACTCTTGACCAAAATGGCCACACCCCCACCAATGGCATCCGACTCTCTGTCTTTTCTAACAATAGTGTATCCAGTTGAGATTGTCAACATCGAATCTGGAATAATAGATGATAACCAGGTTTCCGTAATGAAGATGACGTCATACACATAAGAATCAAGTATGACAATGAGACTGTCTAATTTATTTTGAATTGATCTGGCATTAAAATAATAACATTTCAACAACGAGGAATTTGATGAGGTTGTTGTTGATGATTGAGGCCATTGATCAGTAGCTGTACTAGTTGATTGATTTTGGTCTCCATCCGATCCAAGCGGATCGAGTCTGGAGGTACCGGGTGTGGCATCACCGGGTACAAAAAAGGAGGCTGTGCGGGAGGTTGCATCATCTGAGAATTAATTGGCAGCTGACAGGTGTCTTGAGAATTTGGATGTCTCCATTGAGTTACCATTGGTCGTATTTCATTTGCAGATGTTGTGTTGGATCTGTCTGCACCTGTATCAGCCCTTTCAGGTTGATTGTTTAATTCTTGCGGTTTAACCCCGGGTTTAACGGGAGATATTCGATCAGACCGAAGAAAGCGAATTGTTCCTTTTAAATGCAACGATGGACAATTATTGTCATAACATGATCTTCTTTGATAAGAAGATTTACAAATAAATATGTGCGCTATAGGACACATGTCTTTCGACAGTTTACATCCACCACGAAATCGACCATTCTTTAGGTGACGCGTGCATACTTTAGGATGGAAATTTAAACACACACCATCTTTCCGTCCGGATAATCCGTGTTTGCATATTCCTTTCAATAAATCTTTGCACGTTTCCTTGTCTAGATCGCAACAGGCGTCATCGTCGGCACTGTCATTCGGTCCAACAGGAAAAATATTTGCGGTATTCCTAACCTGAGTGTTTAATTGAGTGTTTACTGTCTGGTTGTCTTCATTTGAAATAATGGCGCCAGACTCAACTGTTTCGTCATCAAAATTATAACTTTGAAGCTCAACATTACATTCAGATTCTGTAATTTTTGTTGTTGATAATTTTTTCTTCAACATGACAATAAAATCAATAAGCTCTGCCTTAACTGGCCATTTAGGGTTTTCTCCACTCATAAAACTTTCACAGCATGATAAAATATTGCCATGATTAACTCCTGTTGTCGCGATTATAACGGTCTCCCACAACGTTTGATCACCAGTCGACATAATAATAAAAAATAAATAATAAAACTATAAGTAGATACAGCAATCATCTAACGCGTGATAGCAATTTGATAATAAAGACCACTAGTAAGTATAATTGCTAAACATCTTGGATCGTTGAGAAATGATATAGGAGAATTAAATTCGTAAAATTTCAAAAATATTTTCGGAGAGTCAAAAACACGTCCGTTCGCTTGAAACCTGAAACAGGAAACCTATTATTATTATTATTATTATTATTATTATTATTATTATTATTATTATTATTATTATTATTATTATTATTATTATTATTAATATTATTATCATTATTAATATTATTATTATTATTATTATTATTATTATTATTATTATTATTATTATTATTATTATTATTGTTATTGTTATTATTATTATTATTATTATTATTATTATTATTGTTATTGTTATTGTTATTGTTATTGTTATTGTTATTGTTATTGTTATTGTTATTATTGTTATTGTTATTATTATTATTATTATTATTATTATTATTATTATTATTATTATTATTATTATTATTATTATTATTATTATTATTATTATTATTATTATTATTATTATTATTATTATTATTATTATTATTATTATTGATTATTATTATTATTATTATTATTATTATTATTATTATTATTATTATTATTATTATTATTATTATTATTATTATTATTATTATTATTATTATTATTATTATTATTATTATTATTATTATTATTATTATTATTATTATTATTATTCATTATTATTATTATTATTATTATTATTATTATTATTATTATATTATTATTATTATTATTATTATTATTATTATTATTATTATTATTATTATTATTATTATTATTATTATTATTATTATTATTATTATTATTATTATTATTATTATTATTATTTATTATGTATTATTATTATTATTATTATTATTATTATTATTATTATTATTATTATTATTATTATTATTATTATTATTATTATTATTATTATTATTATTATTAATTATTATTATTATTATTATTATTATTATTATTATTATTATTATTATTATTATTATTATTATTATTATTATTATTATTATTATTATTATTATTATTATTATTATTATTATTATGTATTATTATTATTATTATTATTATTATTATTATTATTATTATTATTATTATTATTATTATTATTATTATTATTATTATTATTATTATTATTATTATTATTATTATTATTATTATTATTATTATTATTATTATTATTATTATTGTTATTGTTATTGTTTATTTTTATATTATTATTATTATTATTATTATTATTATTATTATTATTATTATTATTATTATTATTATTATTATTATTATTATTAAATATTATTATTATTATTATTATTATTGTTATTATTATTATTATTATTATTATTATTATTATTATTTATTATTATTATTATTATTATTATTATTAATTATTATTATTTATTATTATTATTATTATTATTATCATTATTATTATTATTATTATTATTATTATTATTATTATTATTATTATTATTATTATTATTATTATTATTATTATTATCATTATTAATATTATTATTATTATTATTATTATTATTATTATTATTATTATTATTATTATTATTATTATTATTATTATTATTATTATTATTATTATTATTATTATTATTATTATTATTATTATTATTATTATTATTATTATTATTATTATTATTATTATTATTATTATTATTATTATTATTATTATTATTATTATTATTATTATTATTATTATTATTATTATTATTATTATTATTATTATTATTATTATTATTATTATTATTATTATTATTATTATTATTATTATATTATTATTATTATTATTATTATTCTTATTATTATTATTATTATTATTATTATTATTATTATTATTATTATTATTATTATTATTATTAGCGATATTACAAACCTCAAATGTAATAAGACATTCAACATCAATTTCGTCAGAATCAGGGTCAGCCGTCATCCATCGACGCATAGTAAATGGAGACTGGCGAAAACATGCAAATTGCAAACAAAATCAATTAGCAATCGATATAAGCGGGTTCCTAAGGGTTGCAATTATCGGATCATGATGGTATATTATTTTCAAAACCAATTCTTGTTACTAAAACCAGGGACAAGAGGGTATAGGGGTAACAGCCCCTTGTCAGGGAAGAGAATTTTGATTCCAGGGAAAATTATTTCTGGATAATTGTTCAAGCACTTTTGCAAATAGTCTCTATAAATATCCCCCTCGTTGGGAGAGTAAGGCTCTTTGTCGGGGAATTTCTGGTGCCTTCCCTGCATAAAAATCATTTTGGCTTCATGTTGTTTTCAAGGAGTGTTTCCATGACGATAAACTGCAAAAAAGAGTTCCGTGATTTGCAAAAACCTTTTCCCAATGTAATATGAAATAAAGAATTTTGTTTAAAGAAATATTACATAAGAAGACAATTGTCGCATTTGATAATTTTTGTTGTTTACTAATCTTTGAATGTGATATTTATTTAAAGCTTTAGCTTTCCTGGGTGTTAGGAGTATTTTATTACTGACCATTGCTCCGTCGTTATTTCTCTGCGTTTCGAATTGTGATTTTTTGGTAGGAACGACATTCTGATAAATGTCAGGTGGCTTGTTCGCATGGAATGATGTTTCAAGCAAATATAAATTAAATGTCGTATTTGTTTGTTTTGACCAAAGATTGTCATCATTGTATTTGATAAATGTTACAATATTAAAAAGTTGTGTATCAAATGTTCATGGCTCAAATATTAACTCACTGAAATAAAATGACGTAATTAAAAAAGAGACGAGATCCAATTTCAAAAGTTCCATACAAAGGAGGCTGTCGGTCTTGTTTGACCATTATGAATATATGGGTCAGGGGGTCAACGCCCATTAAAAAGAAACCCTTGACTGGATCAAGTCAGATCATAAACCCAAAATGTAGGCCCCTAATGCATTTATGTATATGGGGCAAAATACTATATTACAAATGTAAGAGGAGAAATATCAGTAAAAGTGTTCAATGATAAATACAAAGAAATGTTAGAAAGAGTGACTCAGAGATGACAAGTTCAGTCTGGTGCTACATTCGTCATCTCTGAGTCACTCGGATTTATCATCAGTCTGTGCATGTCAGCGTACGCGCAGTAATAATAAATAATGATGGACTCACTTCGATCAATTTGATTTCTTCGTTGACATTGCTAACAAAAAATGTCACATCCTGCCATATAAAACAAACCAATTACAACTCAACAACAACAACAACAACAACAACAAAAAACAACATTTTGACTGACCTGAATAACATGGATGATATCAGCCTCACAATAAAATTCAGCAAACAGCTTCCATTTGTGTACCTATAGTATTGATAAACAACAAATCATAATATCTTGTAATATTAATTGAAACAGAAATGGATTTATGCTTAACCGGGTGGTTATCATGTGATCGGACCCTAACCCTAACCGGGTAGTTATTACGTTATCGGACCCTAAACCTAACCCTAACCCTGGGACGAATGAAACATGTGATCGAATGAATGACGTATTTGACTGCCTGCGCACTCGCAGTTGAATCCATAATGGATGACAATTCGAATATTAATTATTCAGTTGTGCAACATCAGATGTGTTATCTATCTTGTATTTAACAATTAGACAACGAAGACCTCGGTTGACTGTGGTAGACACAAAGGCTGTCTACCCTTTCCTTTCACGCGCCAGTCGTCAAACAAACAAACGCAAATGACAACAACTCAATAGAACACACATCAGTTCAATATGTTGCCAAATTGGTTTTACTATAACAAATAATAATCAATACAAATATTACGAATCTAATTAATACTAAACATAAAATACAAGGTGCGAAACAGTGTTGTGAATGCAAATACCTTAGATCTTCGCTCACGGTACGAAAGGATAACAATATGAGCGATTCTTCAATCGACTTTTCTCTTCAAATTCTCAAACACAACTACTACTGATCGCGTAATTTACAAGAAAAGTTTACCAATTCTACTACAAGGTGTGCCTAAATTCTACCAATAAAATAAGTCCGAAGCCATGAATCATCTATATTTATTTATATTCACTTAAAACCATTATTTAACGCGGAACTTTAATACAGTACTATACGATGAATCATGGCATGTCAATCGAACATAAAACTAACATTAAATTTATACTACGTCATTCTATTAAATCAATTAAAATTCGAGTTAAATGAAATACAGTTTAGAAATATAAGTAAAAATAAAGCTAACTTAAAATATCAAAGTACAAACGAAATTAAAATAATATATAATATAGGGTGAGCAATATTGACGTTAACATGACTATTCAGGACGGTAGCCAACTAGGGCGAGTTGTCTAATTGTTTTAGTAGAAACCAACTAGTGGTACAAGCCAAACACATCAAAAGAAATAAATTCCAACTATTTATTCGCTTCTTGCATAATTAATTTTTAATACAACCGTCAATCAAAGGAATCCATGACGACTGCAGCGTCGTGATTTGGAGGATGAATTTTAATTTGACTTGATTCAGATTAAATTTTTAAAACAAAAAAGTTGGATATCAATACTGGCTACAAATTTACAGCCCCACAAAATAGCAAACTTGAGCAAGGTAACTATTGAGTATCTAAAAATACATAAATGTTTGCAGTTTGTAATATAAACGTTTGTTGTTTATAAACTTTTGCTGACTAGTGAACTAATTTATATCTGCAATAAAAGTAGCGACGAAAAAATTGCGAGAAGATTGTTAAATAAGATTAATTAAAATTGTATATGCATAGCCTACCATTAAACAACTTTATCTCATATTTTGTTGCTTGATTTGTTTTCTCGGGCACGGAATTTATAAGACTCTCGTATAAAATTGATTCAAAACCATTTGCGAATCGCTTGGTTACTTTAGAATTTTGCGAGGGAACTTGCCAGCGTTCACTATGAGAAAATAGTGAATGATTGAGCAACCAATCAGAATGCAGATGATCGAATAGTACCCAGTCTGTTTCGACTAAATACAAATAGAGATTCATGCGTCGTTGCATAATCAATGCCTGTGTGTATGTTTGTGATCTGATTGAATTAGTGAAAGGGAATCTCACTTGATATCCTTATCAAATTCAGATATTTATAAGTAGCATTTAGGAATGCTTTGCTTCTCTACTACAACTTCGAAAAAACATTTGCGTTATTAAACTTAATATACCGAACACAGGCGTTTTATTGGGTCATAAATCAATTATATACTAAATTTAAAAGGAAATTACGAAGATGAATATGCAACAAAAATAGTTGCGCGAGAACATTGCGTTCTGTTGTTGAAAAAACCAAACCCCGCATTCAGGTCATGTGACGCGTTAGCTGATTTGGTCTATTGTGGATTAGGTGAATTTCTGATGTAGTCTAATAGCTCTTTCTTTATCTCTGGATCTGTAAAGCAGTTAATAAACACCAGCCTTTTTAGCTCAGTTCCTGGATCTTTCTGCTCTTTCAATCTTGAGAAATGACATCTGTCGGCCATGTAATTGATGCGACCGTACACATCTTCGACTGATTCCTCTGTTACTTTTTTTATCGCTAAAAAGCTATTCCTTTCAGCTACTATAGAAATCAAACTTTGGGCTCAAGATATAGCTTGGCTGCATTATGAATGTCATTAAATGGCATTTCTTCCAGAGCATCGACTAATCATGTCAGCGTGATAAATGCTGTTTTCCCACAGAGTTCAACGAAAAGATCAGCCTGTTGTAATGCTTCAATTTTGACAAAGTCACCTTAATAATCTTTCTTGTCCATAGCGAGATTCTAAGCAGTAATTTATTTTGCTCGTAGCGACAATTTTGTCATATAACACAAGATAATAATAGTAGGTACTGTTCGTACAACAGCTAGCGAGAATCTGATCTCAAACATACAAGGCATGTAACTTAATGCCACACGTGATTACGTATAATATGATAGTGAAGTCAATTACAAACTGAGGCTAGAGTATATTACATCACAATCTTCAACACAGCCAATTAACATTATTATGCTTACCTTTCTCTTTTGAATAAAACAAGAATGATTACCAAGAAGGAGGGTTACATGTTCAACAGTCTTTCCATTTGGAGACGAGACATCATCATAAAACTAGAGAAAGGCAATCAGAACAGACCCATTAATTAGCATCTAGATGATGACAATTTGAAATAAGTAAATATGAATTTTTAACTCTGGCCCATCTTAATTTAAAACGTGGCAACAAATTGAATTTGAAACTGACAAACAAATCATATAATAATAATAATAATATAATAATAATATGCATTTTTATAGCGCCATTTCTTGATGAATCCAATGGCGCTTTACAGGATTATATAGTAATAAAATTAAATAAAAGGTATATACAAAATAAAATACGTAAGGTAAGTAAGTATAAGGTAAGATTCATTGTTAAACATCTACAGCATAATAGAATGATAATTATGTTTTAATTTAATTTAAATTAAAATACTCTTTGAACAAATGCGTTTTTACTTCGCTTTTGAATTGTTCAAGTGATGTACAACAGCGAATTTCAAATGGGAGACCATTCCACAATAATGGCGCTACGTTGGAGAATGATCGACATCCGTAGGTCTTCAAGTGACATTTTGGTTGGACAAGTAGCATTTTATCTTTAGACCTCAAACTTCTAATTGGTATATGAGGAAGCAATAGTTCTGTCAAATAACTAGGTGCCATTCCGTACCATGCTTTATATGTGATGATTAAAATTTTGAATTTAATGCGCTGTTTTACAGGTAGCCAGTGAAGATCTTGTAGAATTGGTGTAATATGATCATATTTTCGTGTGAATGTCAGTACACGTGCAGCAGAATTTTGAACGCATTGTATCTTATGTAAATTTTCTTTTGTAATTCCAGATAGTAATATATTGCAATGATCTATTCTTGATGATATAAATGAGTGAATTAAAATTTCACAATGTTTAAATGAAATATATTTTCTTATCTTGGCTATATTGCGAAGATGATAGAATGCAGTTTTACAGATGGCTTTCACTTGTTTATCCATTGATAGTATATCATCAAACCAAACGCCAATGTTTTTAGCTGATGTTGAATTTGTGATGTCACTGTCTCCAATACTAATAGAGCTTAATGGCGGCAAGGGTCGATGACGAGCATGAAAGAGGAGAAATTCAGTCTTACTGCCATTCAGCAAAAGTTTGTTTGAAGTCATCCAAGAGTCAACATCATTAAGACATGCTTCAATGCGTGATTTAGAAATAATTGGTTCATTTTCTGCTTTTGGGTTGAAAGTTAGATAAATTTGTGTATCATCAGCATAAAAATGAAAAGACATGCCATGCGATTTGATGATATCCGCAAGTGGTGAAGTGTACATAGAATACAATAATGGGCCTAACACTGACCCTTGAGGAACACCACAACTAAGTTTACGAGAGGAGGAGACCTCATTTTCAATTTTAACAAACTGTGTTCTATTTGATAGATATGATGTTATCCATGATAGAGCTTTCCCACTAAATCCAAAACGTTTCTCCAGTCTATTAATTAAAATATTGTGGTCCACAGTATCAAATGCAGCTGACAAATCCAGTAAAACGAGTATGATACATTTATTATCATCGATAGCACAAAGTAGATCATTATGAATTCTAGCGAGAGCAGTTTCAGTGCTATGACCTTTCTTGTATGCAGACTGGAAGGTCTCATGTGACTTCTCGTCATCGAGGTGTTGATTTAATCTTACTGACACCACTTTCTCGATTGCTTTTGATATAAACTTCAAATTAGAAATTGGTCTAAAGTTTTTAAACACATCTTTGTCAAGGGAATTGTTTTTTATAAGAGGATCCAGAACAGCTTCTTTTAAATTTTCGGGAACTATTTCATTATCAAAAGAGAGGTTAATTATCTTCGAAATTACAGGTAAAAGAACAGGGAGACAAGTTTTCATCAGAGCACCAGGTATTGGATCCAAAATCGAGGATTTGGCACACATAGTGGTTAGGAGAGATAATAGCTCTTCAGGTGTTGTTGGTAAAAAAGTGTCAAGTTTTGCATGAAAACGAGGCTCTTCATTCGCTGTACATGTGCTAGCCTCTAATGAAAAGTTATTTCGTATGATACTTATTTTGTTATCAAAAAAGTCAACAAATTGTTCTGCAAGATTGACTGCACTTGTGTAATGAGGTAGTTTTTTATCTGATTTCAGATTTAGCATTTTAGATACGGTAGAAAACAGCACACGTTGATTATTTTTGTGCTCGTCAATTATGTCAGTATAAAATGTCATTCTTGATTCATGTATTACTTTGTTAACGATATTACATTGGTCAACGTACATAGTTCTGTCTATGACTAGTCTGCCTTTTCTCCATCTGCGTTCTAATCTCCTGCGCTTTGACTTCTCAACTTTTATTGTTTCTGAATACCATGGTGCCTTTGGTCTAATAGTTATAGTTCGGCGTTTAACAGGTGCATAGCGATCTAGTAAGGAGTGTAAAGTTCTTTCATAACATTCAGCCAAGGATGATACATCACCGTGCCTATCAAGCTGCAACAATAGGGGAGAATTTTTGATATCATCAACAAGAAGAGTCTTATCAATAGACTTTATCTTTCGATAAGTTATTTCTTTCCTTTCATATACTGGCTTGTCGAGACATGACGTCTCAAAGAACACAGCAGAGTGATCTGATAGTTGTGGATCAATTACATTAATGTTGTTTACTGTATCAGACGATCTTGTGATTATGAGATCAAGAATGTGTCCACTTTTGTGGGTTGATTTGTTTACATGCTGAACAAGGCCAAAAGCTTCCAGTACTCCTTGGAATCGAATTGCGTTGATGTCACAAGGGTCATCTAGATGAAAATTGAAGTCTCCGACAATAATTAGTTGATTCGACGATGTTATTAGATGTTCTAAGAAGGAGCTGAATTCCTGTAAGAATAGAGAGATAGTGAGCTGGTTCATCTGGGACGGTGGTGGTCTATAAATAACTACCAAATTCAGACTTTTTGACGCATTTCTAATTACGTAGTCAGCATATTCAAAAGAACAACACAAGAGATTGAGTGAACTATTCTTGAGCTTCAACTGCTTTTTGAAGAGCAATGCAATTCCACCACCTTTTGATGTTTCACGAGGTGTATGGAGCATACTATAGCCAGATGGGCATATATTGTTTATTATTATTTGATCAGCATTTGATCCATTTAGCCATGTCTCCGTTAATGCAAGCGCGTCAATGTTATTATCAACAACGAAATCTTTAATACTCAAGGATTTGTTGTTAACTGACCTAGCATTTAGCATACAGAACTGTGCAGGTTTAATTGTTGATCTGTTGTTAGAATCAATGTCAGTAGGTCTAGTAAGTGAAGGTGAAATCACTGTTAGATTATCATGAATGTTTTTTCCGAAAGGAATATGATAACTACTGGACGACTTATGTTGTTCTTGTGTTGATAATACGGATTTGTTAATCTTATTGTTGTTGTTACCGTCACTTCCACAGTTTCTTGCGTATTTCAAGAAATTTGAGATCCTAAATTTCTTCCCACCACGCTTGCCTCTCTTTCTTTTGCGTCTACTGTTGAAAGTGAAATGAGTAGTTAAGGTATTAAACAAATCAGAACAAGCACTAATACGTATTTCAAATAATTCATCTCGAGTGTATGCAATCATTGAATGAACAGTTTCTATGAATGGCACAATTGGCATTGTTATAAAGACAATAGATCAATGATTATAAGATATAAAAATTCAAATAAAGTTTACGGCGGTTGGTAATGACGATAATAATTTTGAATATACAAACTATGGAATAATCAAATAAATTCTTTCAGATTAATGTAGGTAACAAAATAACGACAATAAACTCTTTAAGGCATCTAAACTCTTTACTATGAAGCACAAATCCTGTTTTCTTGTAAAATGTTAAATAATTATCTCCAAATCCAAAACTTTAACGAACAAAAAAAAAAAAAATTTTAAATCAGAATTCAAGATATACAATATACAATCTCCCTGTCAAAAATGATATCAATCACTCAGAAATATTAATAACTTTCAGCAAAGAAAAATAAACTACAAATAAATGTAAGCTCTTGAACTAAAAATATAAAAAATAAAGTTATAAATAAGTTATATATTTACAATTTTAAAATAATAATCCAGGAGCACGCAAAGCGCGTCCGTCGCCAACAAAGGCGCCGTTGACCGTAATAATATGGGCTAATAATATGGGCCAAATGAACTAAAACAGAAATGATTGCAAAGGTTAAAGAATAAAAGCAAAAATTGGATCCGTTTCAGCCGCCGTCTTCTTACTCACCACATCCAACTCGTTCCAGTCTTCCAGCACAGTCTTTGCTAGCGTTTTAAACTGTAAACAAGTTATGTCATGCGCCGCCTATGTGTATTCAAACGACGGCCTGACGCGCATGTGTGTCAACCATGTACCAAGAAACTAAACACTGTTTGTTCAAAAACAATATCTTGATAAAGGTGAAACTGTAAATGATAAATGACAATCTATTAATCTAAGTTATTAAATGAGTACAAGAATGTGAAATTAATATGACAATGTGTTAACTTACAATTTGTCTTTCGCTACTATTTGGTGTATTCTCGACGAGAGTTCTGACGTTTACTAAAGTTATGAGCTAAATATTGGTTGATTAAATATATACAAAAGAGGCTAGATTAAAGAGAGGCTGAAAATGCGGAGCGCAACACTCCCCTCTCAAATTACGTTTCCATACAAGTAATTTGCAATCTATTTTTTTTTTAAGGTTGTTAATACTTATCTACAAAGATAGATTAACTCTGATGTTGGACGATGGTAATGTCTTCTTGAGCCTTCGATGATGACATCTAAATCTGCTTTTCTGACTTTTCCGTCTTGACTGTCATAGGTGGATGTCACTGAAGCGATTGGCCATTGATTGCGAGGTACGTTTTTCTCTTTAAGGAGGACAACATCTCCAGTTTGGATGTCTTTTGTTGGTTGTTGCCATTTGGTACGCTGTTGTAGATTTTGTAAATATTCGTTTCTCCAACGAATCCAGAACTGGTCCGCCAGGTACTGAGCTCTTTTCCAAAACTTTCGACTGTAGAGATCTGAATTCGAGAAATCTCCAGGAGAGCAGCTGATTGGACGTTGCTTGAAAGTCATCAACATGATTGGTGAAAGTGGTTGTGGCTCATCAGTTGTTGATGGAAGTGTTGAAATAGGTCTAGCATTGACAATTGCGCTAACCTCTGCCAGAAATGTTGTCAGCAAATCGTGAGTTAACTGATGAGCTCCAATGCTCAACAAGAGACCATCTAGTACTCTTCTGATTGTTTTGATTTGACGTTCCCATACACCTCCAAAGTGAGATGCGTGAGGAGGGTTCCACTGCCATTCACATTTGTTTTTCTGAAGAAAACATTTCACATTATCTGAATTAATGGCTTTCTCTGCGGCGTCCAAATCTTTCTTAGCTCCTACAAAGTTGGTACCTCTGTCACATCTTAAGGAACATGCTGGACCTCTAATGCTGAAGAATCTTCGAAGAGCATTGATAAAGGCATTTGTGTCCATATCTTCAATGGTTTCTATATGGACTCCTCTTATTGCCATACACGTGAAAACTACTGCCCATCGCTTGTCATTTACGGCACCACCTCTAAGCTTTCTGGTAACCACTTTCCATGGTCCGAATACATCCATGCCAACATGGGTAAATGGAGGTGACGGGTTGCTTCTGTCGGCTGGTAAATCTGCCATAATTTGAGTGGAGAACGTCCCTCTCAAACGTTTGCAAGTGACACAGGAACTGATTAATTGATTGACGACATCGTGTGCACCTAGTATCCAATATCCGGCTTGACGAATGGCTGCGTTTGTAATAGATCTGCCTTGGTGGAATTTGCTTTCATGGATGTGATTGGCGATGAGAGAAGTGATGTAGTGTTTTTTCGGTAGAATAATTGGGTACTTGACGTCGAAGTCGTCTGCAGTTCTTGTGACTCTACCACCAATTCTCAGTAAGCCATCTTGGCTGATGAATGGGTTTAGATTGTACAACTTTGAGGCTCTCAAACCTTTCTTCTTGGATCTTTGATTCGGGGGATTTGTCAAGAAATGTATCTCTTTTGCAAATACCTCTCTTTGTGCCATGGAAATAATACATTTCTCTGCATCGTTAAGGTCTTTGGGCTTTATCTCCCAAGCGCAGATTTTCCTAGGACAGTTGTTTACATAAACCGGATTATTTCCTTCAGCAGTTCTTCTTTTAAAGGTATCTTTGAAGCGCCCGATATTAGCAACGGCCCTCGTCAGTCTTCCCCAATTCGAGAATCCTTTGAACTGATCTGTATGCAGGGGCACTTCATTGGGCAAGCCTGCTTTGGTCAATTTTGCTCTCACTTCGACATTGTCGTCACTGACTTCGTCGATTGCAAGCTCGGGGAGTACGCTCACTTCTTCTTTCAAAAATGCTGGACCTGATAACCACGTTGATTCTTGAAGGCCAATAAAACTACAGCCTCTGCTTGCTAAATCTGCGGGGTTGTGCTTTGTTTCTATGTAACGCCACTTGTCGGCTGAAGTTATAGAGCGGATTAGCTGAACCCGATTAGCTACGTAAACGAGGAATCTCTTTGACTCAGACTTTATATAAGACAATGCTACCTTTGAATCGAGATAGTATATAGCGTCGTCAATACGTAGGTCAATTTCTGACTGTACCATTTGCATGGCTAAAGCTAATTTAACTGCACTGCACAGTTCTTTTCTTGGTATGGTACTGATGGGCTTCAACGGTACCACAGAAGATTGGCCATAGACGAAAGCAACATTTGTTTCTCCAGCTTCGTTGAATGACTTCAAGTATACTACAACACCAAGGGCGTGGTCGCTCGCGTCACCAAAACCATGCAGCTCTCTTCTCACAACTTTGCCAAAATCCGACGGAGTAAACGAACGTGGAACTTGATATTCGTGCAGATTTTCTAGGTTTGTTTGAAATTTCTTCCATGCTTTGAGTTCATCAGATGGCAGTGACTGATCCCAGCCTAATGGTGTTGTTTCTGTACCGGCTATCATTTTTTGCAGAAATAGCTTTCCATTTAAGATGATTGGTGCCACGAAACCGATTGGGTCGTACACAGAGTTTATTGTGGACAGTACTCCCCTCCTTGTGAACTCCTTCTTTGTGTCGATTGGTTTGGCATCAAAGGTGAAGGTGTCGTTTTGTAGGTTCCAGCGCACTCCCAATGATCTTTGACTTGGCAATTCTTCTGCGTGGATATCTACTTCTTTGAGACACGAGGCCCTGTCTTCTTCCGGTATAGCTTCCATTACTTCTACAGAATTGGATACAAATTTATGCAACCTTAGTTTGGCTTTTGCTAGCTCCGCTTTAGTGTCGAGCAGAACATCACTAACTTCCTTGCTGGTGTCACCTGATATGAGTCCGTCATCTACATAGAAATTGCGATCTACAAATTCTTGGACTTCTTTGCTAGTGGATGCGGCCTTTACTGTATGCTTTAATCCGAAGTTAGCAACTGCCGGACTTGGACTGTTACCGAAGAGGTGTACATTCATTCTGTATTCGCAAACTGGACCTTCTAGGTCATTGTCTTCAAACCAAAGGAAGCGTAAGAAGTCTCTGTCGTTTGGAGTAACGTGGAAACAGTGAAACATGTGTTCAATGTCACACATTGCAGCAACTCTCCCCCTCCGGAAGCGTGTCAAAACACCCAAGAGTCTGTTCATCAGGTCTGGTCCAGTGAGCAACTGCTTATTCAACGATACACCGTGGTATTCTGCTGCTGAATCAAAGACGACTCTTATCTTATCTGGCTTCTGCGGGTGATACACTGCAAAATGAGGCAGATACCAAATGTTACCATCTTTTACCTTAACTTCGTCTTCTGGGACTTTAGAAGCGTGGCCTTTCTGTAGCAAGGTTGTCATGAACTGAGCATATTCGTTCTTCATCTTTGGATGGCGGAACAGCTTCTGTCGAAGAGATCTCAGTCGTCTTTCTGCTAGCAGTCTATTATTTGGCATCGTCGTGTTGATAGTTCGAAATGGTAAGGGCATTTCCCAGTTCCCAGAAGCGTTTTTCTTGACAGTGTTGTTCATTTGATGCATGAATTTCTCATCTTCGATACTTTGGGCGAGACTGTTGTCGAATGATGTAGTATGGAAGACGTCTTTGATGATATCCTCCTTCACCTCAACTAGATTCTCTTTGACACGGATAGCTTTCTCACAAGGCGATACAATGGTTGAAAACGTGTTCGTGTGGATTGGTCCATCTGAACTGGCGAAACACATCTTCCCACTTACCGTCCAACCTAGGTCTAGTCGTTGCGCCCATGGGGCACCTGGAGGACCGTTAAGAGATTGCCTAACTTTCATGAGATCTGGCGCATCTCTTCCTATCAAAAGCAGCATCCTTGCATTTGGACTAATGGAAGGCAATTTACAAACAAGGGGGGCAAGATGAGGGTGTGCATGAAGCAGCGATGGATTTGGGACCTCATCAAGATTTTGGGGTAGAGCGTCGCACTCTAGGGACGGGGGTAGGGGTGCTATGTAACCTGTTTCTGCAGACTCAACCATGAGCCCAGAAACCCTCCTTCCATAGTGCTCTTGCTTCCCGTTAACCGTAGTCACTGCAAATTTAACGCAGTCTGCTTGAATGCCTAACTTATCGATTAAATCAGGATGAACCAATGTCCTATTACTTTGATCATCTATTGTGGCATAAACTTGTACATAATCTTGAGAGTGAGTTGTGAATACGTTCACCAAAACTATCTTACCACATGTGTGGTTGAATTCAGGAGCATTAGCTCTGTTTCCTAATGTAGTTTTTCGTGAAACAACATCTATGGCTTGTGCCTCGTTATTCTCAGTGTCATCCGTGTTATTTGGATCGTTAGCCGTTACTTGAGTTGTGCGTGTATTTGCAGTTACAGTTCTATGTAGCAATGTGCAATGGTTGGCACTCTCACAGTCAGTACACTTAACGTCGTTGTTGCAGTCTTTTACTAGATGACCGGGTTTGGCGCATTTGAGACACAATCCGTTTGACATGATAGCGCGTTTTCGTTCTTGCCAAGATAGCGCTTTAAATTGCCTGCACTGCTCAAGTGAATGAGAGGCCTTTGCAGTCTTGTGTAAGGGACATACGTCTGTGATAGGTGTCTGTTGCTCAGTTGCTGTCTTCCTTACACGCGCAGTAATTTTTGCTTCGAGTGGTTTTGCAACGTTTGGCGAAAGCGAATCCAATGACATGTTTTTGTTGAAAGCATAATTTTTCAGTTCTGAGACATCTTTTATAAAGGATGCAAACTTGCTAAATGGTGGATATTGTCCAGGTTGTTTTTGACCGCAATTGTAAACTTGTTTTTCCCATTTATCGGCGATATATTTTGGCAGGCGAGAAACAATAGGTTGTAGTTGAGTGGGAAAATTGAGGCATTGCAAGCCGGCCAAATTTTCTGTTTGACTGCTCACGTCTGCACAAATGTCTGAAAAGGTCTGCAGCTTTTTTGCGTCACTACCAAAATTCGAGGCCTGGACCAGTCTTTTTAGGTGGTCTACAGCGATCAAAGCAGGGTTTCCGAAACGTTTTTCAAGTTCTTCCCACAGTTCTTTAGTGCACGTTTTCGGTTGGTCATAGAGTCGTCTGCTAAAAGCAATGACTACTTGTTTAGGCTCTCCGCTGCAGTATTTTTGTAGAAAATTGAGTTCTTCGCTACTTGTAGCTACGGCTCTTCCAATCATATTTTTGAAACAATCCTTCCACGGTTTGTATGCTGACGGTTCCCCGTTAAATATTGGGGGTTCGTTTTTTGGTAAATTTTGTCTAGCTGCAATTACTGCCAACTGTTCGACAACTGGGACGATTTTTTCTGCAATTTGCACATCTGTTTTATCTTGGGGTGAGTTTTGTTCGACCCACGCACTGATTCTCTCTTTTGTGTTCTCTTTTGGTAACTCGTCTATGTTTAGATCAAAACCTCTGTCACCAATATCACTTAATATTTCTAACTTGGCTTTAGCTGATGCGTACTTTTTATTACTCGCCAAAATATCGAGTTCATACTTTTGTTTGGCAATTTTTTCGTCGTAGGCAGCTTCAATTTTGGCCTCAATTGCACGCGCATGGGCAATGCGCAGTGATGCTTCACTTTTGTTCGAGCATTGAGAATTGCTATTTGTATTTTTTCTACTATTGTAAGACACAATAGAGGCAGCGTCTTCTCTACTTTCTCTTAAACGGACGTAGGACTTGTGAATGGCTTCGTCTGCCTTTTCTAATATCACCCACAAGGCATCTATTTCAACGGGAACTTCAATGCTTTCTGAATTCTGTAGCATTGAGACTTCTAAAACATCGCTTGAGAATTCATTTCTAGACATAGATAATGCTTCTATTAATTGTTCAAATTGTGGTTCTAAAGCATTACAGGCTCTAACATTAATAATCAAATTGTTCAATTTTCTTTTGTTCAATTCAATACTTTTTCTAAGTTTTTCTATTTGGTAGTATTGGCCCTTTTCTGTCAGTTTTCTCTGACGTTTTTGTACGACTTGCGTCAAACTTTCACCCGGTCGCAATATCGTCTGTTGTTCTGATGGTGAACATATTGGATCGGACATTCGCCGCGCCTGAGATAGTGGCTCTGTAGCAGGCGGTCTCATATTTGTTGGAACAGTTTTTTCGCTCATTGCCTTTGAGAACTTTTCAGCCATGATTTTTAAATAAACATTGAGCTATACTGTATAAATATGTATTTCAAATTGGTTATCTCTTACCAAGGTCTTTTCAC
>CAKAJK010000002.1:0-36718 GCA_916610825.1 Haliclystus octoradiatus
CCATCCTTTACTGGAAAGGGAAAGAAAAGTTCAGGAGGCCTTGAAACGAATTTTCTCGAAACCAATAGCTGATTCTCTATCGCCAACAGGGTCTAGGCTAGCCCACATATATGGTCTCCCTAAGACACATAAGCCTCTGTTAGCGATGAGACCAATTTTATCAAGCACTAATTCCTATAATTTTAAATTGGCAAAGTGGTTAGAAGAAAAACTACAACCCATGTCAATGAATGATTACATGGTAGATGATATATTTGAATTCACAAATTTTATTCGGACTCTCACGCCTGCAGCCGGTGATATTATGGTGTCTTATGATGTCGAGTCCCTGTTCACAAACGTTCCTGTCGATGAAACCATAGATATTTTAGTTGATAAAGCTTTCTCAGATAATTGGTTTAATGAAACACACGATCTAGCTTTAACAAAAGAGGATCTAAAAGAATTACTTCAAATTGCCACAAAAGATCAGTTGTTTACTTTTCAAGGAGAGCTGTTCGAACAAATAGATGGCGTGGCAATGGGTTCCCCTTTGGGTCCCTTAATGGCAAATGTTTTTATGTGTCACATTGAAGATAGACTAAAGGAAAAGAATGATCTTCCTGAACATTATTATCGCTATGTCGATGATACTTTAACAATTATGCCAAACCTATACGATGCTAATCAATTACTACAAAAGTTAAACAATGAACATCCTGCTTTAAAATTCACTATGGAAATCGCAGAGAATAACAAATTACCTTTTCTTGGCGTTTCAATGAAATTTATTAATAAGACAGTTGAAACTGGTGTTCATCATAAACCTACTGATAATGGATTATTACTACATTATCAGAGTCATGTTGATGCAAATTATAAGAAGGCACTACTGATTACAATGCTAGATCGTGCCAATCGGCTTTCATCAACCGATAAAAACTTTGATGAAGAGTGCACTATAGTGCGTAATAGATTTTTAGACTTAAAGTATCCTAGTCAATTAATTGAGTTTTACGTAAATAAATTTAGAAAGAAGCGTGTTGAAGGTACACTTGATTTGCCAGTCGCAAGCAGAAGTAAAAATGACATCAATATTACTTTGCCTTTCAAAGATCAAATTTCAGCAAATTCACTTAAAAAGCAGCTATCTAATCTTAGTGGTAATATCGGCCAAATTATCAGACCGGTTTTCAACACTAGGAAAATTGTAGATGATTTGCGATTACGTGAGCCAAAGCCACCGCTCTTGTCTCGTCAATGCGTTGTTTATTGTTTTCAATGTGACTTGTGTGATGCAAGTTATGTTGGCTTCACTTGCCAACACTTACATCAACGCATTGACGGACATACTGGATCGGCCATTGGATCACATCTTCGCCATTCACATGGTATTACCGTCCGCGATTGTCATCAAAACTTTCGAGTTATTAAAAAATGTAAGAACCGTTTTGATTGCCTCATTCATGAAATGCTTGCGATTCGGCAGATCAAGCCTACACTCAACACGCAATTAGACTCTGTTAAATCCCGGCTCTTTGTTTGATCACTGACAGTCTTCCGTATCGATGTCTGTGAATTTAATTTAATTTAATTTAATCGCTCTATTAGAATTATGTTAATTAGTTTTCTCTATATATTTTATGAAATTTTCAATATCACTCACTCGCCTGACGATGTTATTAAGAAGATAACGAAACGTTGCTAAATTATGTCTCTTTTATCGCTGTCATTTGTCTCAAAAATAATAATAATAATAATAATAATAATAATAATAATAATAATAATAATAATAATAATAATAATAATAATAATAATAATAATAATAATAATAATAATAATAATAATAATAATAATAATAATAATAATAATAATAATAATAATAATAATAATAATAATAATAATAATAATAATAATAATAATAATAATAATAATAATAATAATAATAATAATAATAATAATAATAATAATAATAATAATAATAATAATAATAATAATAATAATAATAATAATAATAATAATAATAATAATAATAATAATAATAATAATAATAATAATAATAATAATAATAATAATAATAATAATAATAATAATAATAATAATAATAATAATAATAATAATAATAATAATGATAATAATATGTTATGTTATGTTCATTTATTACCAATTTACCAATTTTAAACAGAGGTGTATGGTAGATACAAGAAGCCATTTTGGCCTTAGCTATTTATAATATAATATAAGTCTGCATGCAATTAGGTTACAGAGTTGTTCAGACTATCTTTTCTTTGTTCAAACGATTGATAAATAAATGTTCCAAGCAGTTTGCATACTGCAAAAGATGGATGTGTGAATAATATGTCTAACTTTTCTTCGTTGTTTTTTACGAAGAAGTTTTCAGTGTCACAATATAGCTTTTCTATACCTTTAAAAAATATATCTCTAAAATTATTATTAAAATTACAATTAAAAAGAAGGTGCATCTCATCGTCCAAGCTGCTATTTTTACAAAATGTACATGTCCTTTCTTCGTACGGGATATTGAAATATCTGCCAGTCTGGACTCCTAACCTAAGAGAGCTAATTCTAAGGTGAGTGATAGCTATCCTTGCCTTTTGGTCCGGGAGGCGATTTGACAAACAGATAGAAGTTGTGACCACCTGCGCGCGCATGTGCCGTAACATATCCAAAGCGGTCAATTTGCTCTAATTGTGCGGCCAAAGCCTAACACGTAAGTTATCTTTACAAAATGGCGATCAGAAGCAGACGTAAAACGAAGGAAACCTATGACTTATATTTAGATTACACTTTATATTTCTTAATGAAAATTGAATACTTGATTGCACTTCACAAAAAAAAAATTACGATTAGATGGATTCAGAAAAACTTTTATTATCAAGTCAAATAGTCGACGGCATAAATCTTGATTCCTGAATGTCATGGCCTATTATTTGATGATGGTTCTAGACACACTGTAGTCGAGAATCTATATCGCTAAATAGGTAAGCACATAATAAACTATGACTTATCTAAGTTTGAAACTGTTGACGGTATTTGATAATGCTTCAACAAACAGCAGCTCGATATTTATTCTGCAAAAACACGACAGTCGAGTTCACAAAGTCTAGAAACCTTCTATACGTTGGCAATAAAAACTGTCTGGTTCTTTTAAAAGCGCGCACTAATTTATTTAAAACTGGTTGCACATTTAATATAAATAATAAAATACCATGATTCTAAGTTTGACTATAATTGCTTGACTCTTTTATACCAAAGTTATTTACTTCGCAAATATGAAGTATACTATACTCTTTCCGCTTTGTTGACAAACTCTCAAAGCCATTTTTACCTTTTGAATTATAAGGTTCTCAAATCAAAGCAAGGTAATGCCGATGACTGCACATCACTCAACATGTATCACATGCATAGACATGTATCGACGTAAATTGATAAAATTTCATGAAAAAGTATCAAGTTTAATATGTTTAGATATATAACCATCCAAGTTGCCAAAGGTTTTTTGGGGGGAGGGGGTGTCAAAATGTAGGTCTTTCACTTACTTCAACTTGTAGGTCTCTCCAAATAAATTGAGACATGCAGATGACTAGATATCACTAGGTAGTACTCTTAGACATGTATCAAAATCAATTCAAAATATTTCTTGAAAATCGACCGAGTTTATATTTAGATACAGCCACTTAAGTTGACAGAGGGGGCATTTGGGTTTATTCAATAAGCTAGGTTTACACTTTCTCCCACATCTAGGTAGGTTTCTCAACATAAAACAAGGGATGCCGATGATAAGATATCATTAGAGATTACTCCTAGACATGTATTGAAGTAAATTCAAAATAATTCTCGAAAAGTGATCGAGTTTATATTTAAATATAGCCACTTAAGTTGACAAGGGGGGCATTTGGGTTTTTCAAAAAGCTGGGTTCACACTTTCTCCAGCTTCTAGGTCCGTCAAATTAAAACAAGGGGTGCCAATGATTAGATATCATCAGAGATTACTCCTTGACAAGTATCGCAGTAAATTCAAAACATTTCTTGACAAAATATCTAGTTTATATTTAGATAAAGCCATTTAAGTTGACAAGGGGTGCATTTTTGGGTTTTTCAAAAAGTTGGGTTCACACTTTCTCCAGCTTCTAGGTCCGTCAAATTAAAACAAGGGGTGCCAATGATTATATATCATCACAGATTACTCCTTGACACGTATCGAAGTAAATTCAAAACATTTCTTGACAAAATATCTAGTTTATACTTAGATAGAGCCATTTAAGTTGACAAGGGGTGCATTTTGGGTTTTTCAAAAAGCTGGGTGTTACACTTTTTCCAACTTCTAGGTCTTTGAAAGTAAATTGAGACAGGCAGATGACTAGATATCACTAGATGGGACTCTTAGACATGTAACGACGTAAATTCAGAACATTTCTTCAAAAAACATCTAGTTTATATTTTGATGAAGTTGACAAAGGGGGCATGTGGGGTTTTTCAAAAGCCGCATTTTCACTTTCTCCAGCTTCTAGGTCCGTCAAATTAAAACAAGGGGTGCCAATGATTATATATCATCACAGATTACTCCTTGACACGTATCGAAGTAAATTCAAATCATTTCTTGCCAAAATATCTAGTTTACATTTAGATAGAGCCATTTAAGTTGACAAGGGGTGCATTTTGGGTTTTTCAAAAAAACTGGGTTCACACTTTCTCCAGCTTCTAGGTCCGTCAAATTAAAACAAGGGGTGCCAATGATTAGATATCATCACAGATTACTCCTTGACACGTATCGAAGTAAATTCAAAACATTTCTTGACAAAATATCTAGTTTATATTTAGATAGAGCCATTTAAGTTGACAAGGGATGCATTTTGGGTTTTTCAAAAAGCTGGGTTTTACACTTTTTCCAACTTCTAGGTCTCTGAAAGTAAATTGAGACAGGCAGATGACTAGATATCACTAGATGGGACTCTTAGACATGTAACGAAGTAAATTCAGAACATTTCTTCAAAAAACATCTAGTTTATATTTTGATGAAGTTGACAAGGGGGGCATGTGGGGTTTTTCAAAAGCCGCATTTTCACTTTCTCCAACTTCTAGGTCCCTTTAATTAAAACGAGGGATGCCGATGACTAGATATCACCAGATATTACTTGTAAACAGCACCCAGCGTCTGTGGAGTTTAAGTTGTGTTACAGTTTGTATATTTGTTCAACTATTAGAACATTGAGGAACAAATGAAATTGTTAGAACATTGAAACAACATAACACTAAACACATGAATATCTTTGCTATTAAAATGAACTATTTCAAATTAATAATTCCGTCGTCGTAGAACACCCAAACACCTGACAAACAACTGTCACAAATTGAGGTGATGTGTACGTAAAACAGCGGGTGCACAGTCCAATTGCATGCTGCTGAGGCTGCCACATTTTGAGAGATAAAGTAAATCCAACAACTAAATTCCCTTGTATTTCATGTATTTCTTAATAAATTATATTTATTTCAAGCATAGAAAATGATTCAACATTAAATATCTCCGCTTATCAGTTTCAAACTAAGAAATCATTGTCACCATTCTTCATCATTTAGCTTCAGCTACTTGAATCTGTGTTAAAAATTTGTTGTGTCATGTGTTCTTTAAACTAGGTTACCTATATAGGCAAATATCTAAATTATCTAATTGCTCAGCATTCTAAAAATAGTGTTACGTTATGATTGAATTATTAGTGCTCTCAAAACAATCCCGAAGTAACATTACATTATAAGTTAAAGATATGACATGCTGTCATCTATTACATTCAAATAACGACACCATAATCAAACTTAGGCATAATTCAGAATACCTATTCATGTAGCTACGTCAAGTTCAACATTTGTAATTAAACAATTGTGTAATAATATAAAAAGAGGCCGATAAATTAGGAATTCCATTAATTAATTAACTAAATAAAAAGCACAAATTTCATTAAAAAATATTAATTTAGGATATAAAATATATAGGGTAGCCTCAAATTGATGTAGGCCTATCTAAATATACACTAATAATAACATAAAAGTGATTGTGTAGTCATTGCTGTTTTAATATTGTTTGGTGCCATAAAAGCAGAGCTGTTTAATAATAAATAAATGCAAAAATGAGACATTCATATTTGCTACTAATAGTTTCGCCTTGAGCGATCATCATGCAATTTAATCTATAGATAAGATATGAATGTCTGATTTTTGTGTTTATTTATTATTAGATATGAACTAGATATTTTTTCAAGTAATGTTTTGAATACTTGTCTAAGAGAAATTTCTATTGATATCTAGTCATCGGCATCCCTTATTTTAATATGAGGGACCTAGAAATTGGAAAAGTGTAAATCCGGCTTTTTGAAAAGACACAAATGCCCCCTTTGATAACTTAAATGGCTCAATCTGAATATAAACTTGATATTTTGTCAATAAATGTTTTGAACCTACTTCAATATTTGTCAAAGAGTAATCTCTAATGATACTTAATCATCAGCACCCCTTGTTTCACTTTGAGGGACCTAGAAGTTGGAGAAGGTGTAAGCCCAGCTTTTTGAAAAACCCCAAATGTCCCCTTTGTCAACTTAAGCGGCTATATCTAAATATAAACTGGATCCTTTTTAGAGAAATATTTTGAATTTACTTCGATCCATGTCTAAGAGTAGTATCTAGCGATATCTAGTCATCTGCATGTCTCAATTTATTTGGATAGACGGTTATATATCTAAACATAATAAACTTGATGAAATTTTATCAATTTACGTCGATACATGTCTATGCATGTGATACATGTTGAGTGATATGTAGTCATCGGCATATCTTGCTTTGATTTGAGAGAGCCTAATAATTCAAAAAGAAAAAGATGGCTTTGAGACTTTGTCAACAAAACGGAATGAGTTACATGAGTATAGTATAATTCGTATTTTGCAAACTAAATAACTTATCAAAGAGTCAAGCAATTATAGTCAAACTTAGAATCATAGTAGTTTATGAATTATTTTAAATGTGCAACCAGTTTGAGATAGATTAGTGCGCGTTTTTAGAAGAACCAGACAGTTTTTATTGCCAACGTAGGCCTATCGAAGGTTTTCTAGACTTTGTTTAACTCGACTGTCGTGTTTTTGCAAAATCAACATCGAGCTGCTCTTTGTTGAAGCATTATCAAATACTGCCAACAGTTTCAAACTTAGATAAGTCATAATTTATTATGTGCTTACCTTTTTAGCGATGTAGATTCTCGACTACAGTGTGTGTAGAACCATAGAATAATCAAATAATAGGCCTTGACATTCAGAAATTAAGATTTATGCCGTCGACTATTTGACGAAATTGACTTGATAATAAAAGTTTTTCTGAATCCATTTAATCGTAATTTTTTTTTTGTGAAGTGCAATCAAGTATTCAATTTTCATTAAGAAATATAAAGTGTAATCTAAATATAAGTCATAGGTTTCCTTCGTTTTACGTCTGCTTCTGATCGCCATTTTGTAAAGATAACTTACGTGTTAGGCTTTGGCCGCACAATTAGAGCAAATTGACCGCTTTGGATATGTTACGGCACATGCGCGCGCAGGTGGTCACAACTTCTATCTGTTTGTCAAATCGCGTCCGGGAGCAGCAGATAATTTTCAAACTCAAATTTCGTTTTAATATTTTTGTAAAAGTCTAATTGATGTGACAAGCTTGGAATAGTTTTATTTAATTTAGATTGTTCAAAGTTATTTGCATAATTGCTTTCAATTTGATTTTTTATTGCAGTGATTAGTTTTGTTTTGTTACATCTTAGGGATATGTCTTTACTAAGTAGCAGAGGTAAATTAATGTCAACTTCGGCAAGATGTTTTTGTACACTTTTAAGCCATGAACTTGACGAATTGTCCAATAATTGCTCTCCGAATGCTTTGTAAATTAAACTATCACTTTCTGAAGTTATTATTCTGAGTAAATATTTTACCATGTTTAATTTTACATCCATTAAGAGTGGAGGGAAACCAAGTTCACCTCTAACAGCAGTGCTATTACTGTTTCGCTTTACATTTAGTATCTGGCACATAATCTTTCGTTGTAATGTTTCGATGGGATTGTTTTCCTCTTGTGTTATTGTATCATCCCAAATATCACTGCCGTGGAGAATGACTGGTTTTATTATACTGTTATATAACGTTCTGTGAATTCCGACATAACTGGCTGACGACTGCCCCAAAAACCTCCGAGTCATTGTCCATGCCTTTTCTGCCTTCAAACAAAGTTGTTTTATGCCAAATGCCTGCCTGCAAGAACTATTGAAAGAAAAGCCTAGATATCTATAATTTTCTACTGTTTCAAAACATTGTTAATAATAATAATAATAATAATAATAATAATAATAATAATAATAATAATAATAATAATAATAATAATAATAATAATAATAATAATAATAATAATAATAATAATAATAATAATAATAATAATAATAATAATAATAATAATAATAATAATAATAATAATAATAATAATAATAATAATAATAATAATAATAATAATAATAATAATAATAATAATAATAATAATAATAATAATAATAATAATAATAATAATAATAATAATAATAATAATAATAATAATAATAATAATAATAATAATAATAATAATAATAATAATAATAATAATAATAATAATAATAATAATAATAATAATAATAATAATAATAATAATAATAATAATAATAATAATAATAATAATAATAATAATAATAATAATAAAATTGAATGGCATTTTTCAAACGCGATTCAGAGTTGCCAATATTTTGACCAGGAACAGAAACTGTCTAGAGTGGTAGCCAATGATTCATTAGATTCAGATTCACGGGCTGAGTAACTGCATTTCCCTTCTTCAAAACAGGTTTAACGATTGTTTTGTCCATATACGTTGTAGTTTTCCACAACGCATTGATAAATCAAACAAAAGAGAGAATGGAAGTCCTATTTTTTCAGCTATTGACTTCAAAAACAATGCTGAATAGCCATCTGGTGAACGTGACGTTTTATATGGTAAGCGCTTGAGAGCAACAACTTTAGCATAGGAAAATTCAATAAATGAGATAACAATTCCAGCGGGTACCTTTCTTTCGATATGCTGTACCATGCCATTATCTATTGTAAAAATACCTGCAAAATGGTAATTAGAAAGGTTAGATTTCTCTTGGTCATTTAAAGTTATGTATCATTCTCATATAAACAAGGCAGGAACAGAATGTTTGGTATGTAATTTGCCGTCGACAAATAAATGAAAGCGATTAAGTGAAATATTGTTAACTAATGACTTTTCGCACTCTATATTATATTTAAGGATTGCTTCCTCGTTTTGCTTAGATAATTCTATATATTTTGATTTACACAGAGGTGAAGTTTTCGAACGTTTGTAATTTCTATCCTTTTCTTGAGCTAATTTGCGAATTACTTTCGGGTATCGTGCCTTGTTACCAGTTATGGTGGAGGTGAGGCTTTCATCAAGAGCGGACGTGTTTCGGCGCGCGGTCTCTGTTTGATGTTTTATTGGCCTTTACGTGCACTTTTATTAGTTGCTTCGGTAGCCAGAAAATTACAACCATTCCACCTCCCCAATTAAAACTTAAGCCAAGGTTTTGTCGACGAGGTTTCCGTTCTCAGAAAGCACTTGCTGCAAGAAGAAAGCGTAACTCCGAACATCGTAATAGAAACAGAAATCGTCACAAACCGAAGGCTTCAAGTTTTATTGGATCAGAACTGCGATCTCGCAATCGAAATCCAAATGGAGATAGCACATTATCTCCTTCAGCGAAAAGAGCCTCTACGCCTAATCGTATTGCTACGTTCAACTCCAGAAGCCTGAAGTGTCCGTGGCGACAGAAAGAGTTAGCTACACTCACACGTAAGTTAAATTTTTGTTTGTTGCTGTTCAGGAACATCGTATTATCCACGATGAACCTATTCGTTATGTTGATTTAGATAATAAATGTACATTTATTACATCGTCTGCTGAATGTTATGGTGTTAGTGGTGTAGGATTTATGTGTAATCCGTGTTTTGATGTTCGTTATGTTCGTGTAAAGTCTCATTCATCCCGTATTTTAGAATTGTCTTTTAAATTATTTGATTATTTGATTAAAATAAGTATCGTACATGTTTTCTCTGTTTACTCTCCCACTGCTGTCAGACAGATCAAGGCCTCCCTTTTCTATGCTCAGTTATCTTCAATCTTAGTTAAAATACCATCCTGTGATGCTATTATGTTGTGTGGTGATTTTAATGCGTGTTACCCCTTGTCATTAAACCCTGTAGGGCGTAATTTAAATGATAATTCCCCTTATTTAATTGATCTTATTAATATCTATGATTTAACTTCGTTAAATTCTTTGTATCGTAAACCTCTGTCAAGACGTGCTACTTTCTTTGGTCCGAAAGGCCGGAAAGAACGTCTTGATTATATTCTCACTAATTGTCCACGTTTATTTTACGATTGTGATACTATAGCACCATTTTCTTTTCCATCTGATCATCGTCTTGTTTTTTCTTGCATGAAACAACGCATCCGGTGCTGCAAAGGAAAGGCTGGGTCATCCCTTTGTTGGGAAAGTCTGTCAGAGTTTTCACAAGCGTTTAACGACTGTCTTGAGAATTTTCTTGTTGGACAACCCACAAGAGGTGATTTCTCCATTCTTTCCTCAGCCATCATCAAAGCAGCCGAGACCGCTTTGCCGCGGAAAAAAGACAATGGTCACGCGTCTCTTGGGACAGTGACACAATGATCACACAGGTAAGATATGAATTGAAACTTGCTAAAAAACAATTACGTGATTGTTCTTCTACTATACACAATATCAGTCTTTTACAATCTATTGTTGATAAAAAAAACAATAGATCTCGCTGCCGCTCATAACGCCCTAATCGAGCGTGAATTAAACGCTATAATTTTAGCGGTAAAAACGGCTAGTAATAGTAATAAGCATTGTATAGCATGGAAAGAGAGAAGGCGTCTTAAGAACCCATCCCACAAGCCCTTATTAGTTGAAGCATATGATTATGTCGAGGCAAACAGTATGATTCGTAATTATTTTTATGATTTATATAATCCCCAATCCTGTCTACTATCGTTAAATAAATTAGCTCCACCGCCTAACTTCTCCCCTCCTGATATTTCCAATTATAATACTTCTCCTGTTACTAATTACGAATTATGCTCTATTCTATTTTCTATGAAACCCATTGCGTCTCCTGGACCAGATGGAGTCCCCACCCTGGCACTTCGAGAACCTCTTGTACAAAATGAGCTACTGACCATCATAAATGCCGTTTTGTCAGGGGAGCAACAAGTACCGGGTCAATGGCGAAGATCTGCTGTAATCACCGTCAACAAGAACACGTCTAGAGACCTAGACCAACAGAGGGGTATCACTTTAAGTTGTACTGCAGGGAAAGCTAATAATAAGATTCTACATAAAAGGCTGGCGTCAGTAATTGACCCATATTTAAGATACAATCAAAATGGTGGCAGGAATAGCAGGTCAACCTTAGGCCAATTTCTATCAGCTAGGATATTGTTAGAAGGCTGTAGGACTCATCAAAAAGACATTGTTGCAACTTTTATTGACTTCAAAAGGCCTTTGACTCTGTGTTAAGATGCAGAATCCCAGAAATATTAGATTTCTATAATGTACCTATTGTTCTTATCGATGCTATTATGTACTTTTATTCTTCTACTTCGGCTATTGTTAGACCTCACTATGGTGATACTGATGATTTCCCGACAGCTTGTGGCGTACTACAGGGTGACACATTGTCCCCTTTTTTATTTACACTATTTATCGATTATGTTTTTCGTATTTCATATCCTGACTCTTCCGGTTTTACCCTTGATCGTCGTAGGTCTTCACGTCATCCAGAGCGCAGCGTATCGGACCTCTCATTCGTTGACGATATTGCTATCTTAACAAATAGCATATCTGATGCACAATAGCTTCTTGATGAAGTTGAACGGGTTGGTAAAACGGTAGGCTTGACAATTAACACGACAAAGACGAAATTTATTGATTCGTTCAAGTACCTAGGTTCTGTACTTCCATCTTCTTCAGATGGTTTAACACAACGTAAAGGCCAGGCTTGGGCAGCCATTAGAGGTCTGAATAAATTCTGGGCGTCCGATGTCAACACTGACGTTAAGTTAAGACTGTTCAGACACACGATAGAACCTGTTCTATTATATGCATCTGAAACGTGGGTTCTATCAACCTCATTATTGACCCGACTTGACTCAGCTTATGACCCCATGCTTCGGCATACTTTAGGAGTACATTGGCCCAACTTACTGTCTACTGCTAAACTTAGAAATTTTTTCCCTTCTGCCTCTGCTATTGCTCACCAACGTCAGATGTCTTTTTTAGGTCACATCAAAAGATCAAAGACGTATGCCCCTCAACCGCTGCATGACATCCTTCATTGGCAACCGAAGGAGATGCTTCGACGGGGCTATGGTAGAGTAGTATATTTCCATAATGTTTTGTATCGTGAATTGTGTTATTTAATAGTTTCTTTGTCAGATATGTCTGACCGTGTTTTGTGGCGATCTTTGTGTAGAAAATATGTAAGGCGTAAGAGGGACGGCACATTCCTATAATGTGACTGTCTATACTACTACTACCAGTTGTCCGAGATTTAGAAACAAAATCAGATCTAGTATTATGAAGTACTTCACAAATCAATTACCAAAACATTTCAACGTTTTCCTCGCTCTGGTAGCATAGCGATAGCCAGTTAATAAAAGATAAATGCTTTTCAATATGATCCTAATCAGCACGTCTGATATTGTAGCGAGCTGTAGATTTTGTTCTGTAGTCATGGTCACAGCTATCCGTAAAAGGCTCCATTACTTCAATATACAAGATTCTAGAAGGGATGCTTACATGTAACAAGTTCAAACTATTGCTTCCTCGTGTTGGTTGTGTAACACGTTGCTTCCAGTCATTTCATACAATACAATCGAGGTAGGATTTACACGGTTTGATATGAGGATCCACACAAATAGGGACTGTCCAGTTTATTCTAGGATAATTGAAATCTCCAGTTATAATACGTGGAAATTGAGTTGAAGCTTTGCAAAAGTCAAGAGACGAGCAAAATAAATTCGTTTGATCAACATCGCTCGCTGAAACAGGTGGATTATATACACATGGGATACGATAGGGATAATTTTTTGATAATAAATCAATTTTAACACATTGAAGCGACGAATAGTCTTGTGGCAAATCAATTAGTGCATATTTAAGAGAAGATCTCATGAAAATTGCAACGCTGCCTCCTGGAAATAATCTATCTCTATCATTGCGTATTACTTCATAACCAGTGTTGTGGGTCAAGAGTTGATCAGGAGTTATTGAGTCAATCCATGTTTCAGTGACAGATTCAATATCATATTCACTGGATAATAGAACCTTTTGAAGTGCGATCAATTTATTCATAAGTGAGCGCACGTTGAAATAAAGACAATTTATTGAAACTTTATTGTTTGAATCAGGAATTTCAATTTTTTTCTAATTTGATACTCTAATTTGATGTGCAGTACTTTCCATCATTCCAGATGTGAGACCGATGAACATAGGATCAATAGAGCCTGAGCATGGACACGGATTACTTCGGGTATTGTGTTCCGTGTCTGTTTGTTCTGTGTTGACGGTGCTGCTAGATGTACAGGTGACATTTGCTGTAGCATTTGAGGCAACATGATTGCCAGGGTCTGATAGATTGATTCTTGGTTTATATTGATTCAAGCAGGGGGTGACGTGGATTGATGTTGTTGTGGGTGGACCACAGTTGCCAAATGTTTGGTGGATTTGATGTGACTGATTCTGTTTGTAGTTCGAAGGATACCACTGAGATGACTGGGGTGTAAATTGCGGTGCCTGTAATGATGGGCAATGGTCTAAAAGAGGAACGTCTGATTTGCTTTGATTAAGGGCTGCTTGATTAGGTGATTTTATTGCTGCTTCAGGCTTCGGTTCCATCTTCAACAATTGTACAATATCAAATGTAAATAAAAATATAGAATCTTCAGAATTTGAAAATATAAAAGGTTTTTAGAAAGACTTGATGTTGGTTGATAAAATTATAAATGTTGATCATCTGAAATTCCTTACAAATGGATAGCGGAGCCCATTGTTCGAAAGACGCGAGGTTTGAAGCAGTGATCTGCTTTGTTTACAAACAAAGGCAGCCATATTGCATAGACCATTTCTCTGGTAAAATATGTCGAATAAAAAATTACGAACTGTGTGCTGTATAGTTAATAGAATATCAGTTTAAATATTTGATTCTAAATAAATCAATTTATAATGCCAGCCTGTTCAGTTCATATGTGTAAATCACGGACAATTCGTATAAAAAGTGGGAATAAAGAAAATAATTAAGAACAAGAAGAAGTGTCACTTTTCACAAGTATGTATTGCAATTCAGAGACTAGAACCACATAGAAACAATAACAGAAAAATAAAGCAAAATTATTGAATAACCTCCATTGAATACAAGCATCGTAAAAACATTGAATACTAGAAGGATATTATCATGTAGTTATGTTTGAATCTCAAATAGGTTCCAAATGATAAACATCTATGAGCCGATTGGATGCAGAATCTGCGTCAGATTTCAAGAATGAAGCGATTGAGTACATTGTTCGATATGTACATTGCTTTGCCCTATAGGTGTAAGAGAGAGCAAAACACAAAGCAATTTTTGAAAATTGAAAGATAAGGGCCGACAGATCAAGGCAAGTCAAAGCGTGATTGAAGTCTGCAGATCAGCAGAGGTACAATTTCAGAGGTTGTTATCTACCATTGGTGGAAAAGTGCGACGTGCAGCACACACAACCGATGCGATTACCATGCCGGGCTGTACTATCATCAATTAAAACAGAAAACATATTCAGAGATATTAATGCTCACATGCTTGACACTCCTGTTAAGGATACTTATGTATTTTCATTAGTAAATATTATATCGTCATCGTATTCAAAGATAAGAATGCACCATATTGTTGAGGTAGAAAATGCCAACCTTACGGGGAAAATTGTAAGAAAAACATTAAGCAATTCGGAGCTATTCAACAACCAATAGATCGATGGCTTCACATTACATATTATTTATTACTGCCTATAATTATTTAAAAGCACAGCTAATAATCATCATTCATTGGCCCTTTGGCATTGAGTTTCATTAGAGAGCTGGTGTTGATAATGTTTTCTCGTTGTGTCATATACGATATGTTGATTAAATTCCATAAAAACATAAGGCCAACAATGGCTACAAATTTCTAGTGTCAGTGTCGTAATTCTTACCTGATCATCTTGAATTTCATTCATTCTGTTAGGGTACAAATGTTTTGAAGACGTTCAATATTGGTCCGATGACAAAGTAGTAGTATATAGAAAACTGAGATCGGCAAATAATCCTCATCGCTTAGTCATCATTGTAGTAAATCAGCGACAGCGCCTCGTGTTTTATCATTGACTGCCATTAAATCCGTATAGCTTTCGATGCACAATATGCACGCAAGATGTCAGCAGCGCCTTTTCAGAGCACGTTCAAAGGCTTCAAAAATTGGACAACAGATGCGCTATCCAGTTATTATATAGATCAGTGGTTAGGCAGTGCTTGACATTTTGATGGCGTGACCGCGCTTGGTGAATTGTAAGATCGACTGTATTTTCGATCGTAGTCTTGCTATTAAACAATTAGTAAGACTTTCCGTGGACTATGCTCTCATAGCACAACTAGAGGCACATAAGGAGAATACGAGAAAGGCATCAGAAAATTACGAGCCATCTTTGACGAGTAATTTTCGCCTTTGGAGTATTCTCCTGGAGTGATTCGAGAGGTGCTATGAGAGCATAACCCACAGAAAGTCTTTAATAATTGATTTAGAACAGAACTAGTCATTATTGGGGCTAATTAGCATTTATTTGTTAACCTACACTTTAGATGACTATTATCGATCAAACCCTAAATTCTTCTTTTTTCGTGACGTCACCGGAAATGAAATAAAGTGATAGCAGCCTTGGCCGTTTTGAGAATGTAGATAAAATTTGAAAGAAGCGAGCGGCGAAAACGAAACGACCAAGCATGTAATTAGGAACAACACCATGATTTAATATAACATAATTTAATAAAGTTATTGGTTAAAAGTTAATGATCTGAACATTTAATAAACATTGTATAACTGGTGATTGAAGAAATACAGAGACAATTTTATTTACTTATGTGAATATTGATGTTTGCAATTGAGCAATTAGAAACCATGGCTGGAATGGTAGACGATGAGCTCTTCGAGATAGTAACAGAACTGGCTCTATTTAAATCAGCATCACTTGATAGAGATCCAGAAGGCGTGTTATTTGATGGTATTTCAATTTCATGTAAGGCATTATGCAGTACATCGCTACAAGATTTCAATTGAGCAGCAGACGGTCTGTTGTTATATTTTGCGATAGATTGTTCGCTCCTGTGGCCTGATATTGCCATAATATGGCGATTGCTAAAGCCAGCATCAGACCACAATGTTATCGTTGTTGCTCTCACGCAATGATTAGTGTACACCCTAGACAAGCATGCTTCTTTACTAAGCTCCTTCATCATCTCTGCTAAGTTGTGGACTCCAACTGACCTATTTTCGTACCAGATTGGATCACAATCGTTTTGTTCTAAGATGATTTAGTGTCAAACTCTAAACGAGTCGGATTATTCGAATCGTTTTCCTTATAAACAAAAATGATTTTATCAACACACGATATATACTCACCTCTTCGCTTGTATCATTCGCATTGGCAATATTTTTAAGTGTATTACTGACAAATTTGATATCATATTCAGTTGAAGAAGTTGCAGTTGACGCTGAATCTGTGAGATTTAAGAGATCCTTTGAAACTTCCATGACGTTATTAGCAGTGATATTGGCCTGCGATGAAAAAAGTAATATCAGTTAGCCTGATAACTGGATCGATAGCTTCGATGGTCTCAACATATGAAGAAGCACAGAAATGATTGTAATTGCTTCTGAAGTAAGTGAGATGGAAATTTGAAAATATTCTCGTATATTAACAATTAATAATCATACAGAAATATTGCAATATTTATATGCCATATAGCAATATATAATTAGTGGTTAGAGACTGGCATGAGTGTTCTATACAATGCGTCCTCCTGCATTATACATCCAATTTGTGTAGTTATTCGT
This sequence comes from Haliclystus octoradiatus, assembly GCA_916610825.1. Taxonomy (NCBI): domain Eukaryota; kingdom Metazoa; phylum Cnidaria; class Staurozoa; order Stauromedusae; family Haliclystidae; genus Haliclystus; species Haliclystus octoradiatus. The sequence continues at coordinate 17,241 of CAKAJK010000002.1, forward strand.
AACCAAAACACGAGTGGCAAGTGTCGTACCCTTTTAATATGAAACTGAATGAATTTTAATGATGTTTGATTCTCAAGACATATTTCAAACGCGAGCTGACTTCAAATTGAATTGAATGTAATATTGTTACCAAAATAAAAAATAAGTACGACATGTATGATTAAGACAGTTACTGATGTGGTTTGTTTATTAAGTGACTTATGAATGAGTGACTACTCTGTGTGTGTGTTAAAGAAGAATTGTTATTATATAGACTAGTTAACAAGAATATAGCTAAGTTGATATTGGTACAAGAAAATGAATATAATAACTATTGATAATATACACAACAGTTCAAAACAACGCAACGCGACGATAAAGAACTATGAAAGTATCCAAAAACAAAATGATTTCACTTTAAAATGTACCTTCCTTTAGGTCTCCTACTGGTTTTATCTGTAGTCTACAAACAATTTGGAGTCAATAGAATGCGCTTCTTCTGCATGGCTGTAAATTTACCAAGTCAACTTAGTCGTTTTATTTGAACATTTTTGTCTAATGCACGTTCTGCAATCGCTATCTAATTCGTAGTAGACAGCGGCAATAGACAACATTATCGGTGTTGTCCACAGAAACCAAACTAGGATTGTCTGACTCGCGAAATTCTTGCTTTTAAGCATATCTTTTTGTGGATAATGGGGATTTTTACTAAAAAATGGAATGGAAATATATTATAACTGCAGCGGATTCTCTTATTTAGCTGGAAAGTGTTTAAGCATTGCTGTATTTTTGAATGTTGTTGACTGCTTTACCCACGAGGCGAAAATATCTTACTAAATAGGCTACTTCAGTCGCCTCTAACAGTATAGCAGCAGCTCGCTACGGATATCATTGAATTCTGAACCGTAGGAGTTGGTTGAACCAATGATTTATTGTAATTCAAATAAAAAGAGAAGGTTTCATTGTAATTTATTAGAACTGGTACTGGACCAGTTTTGAATTGGTTTGACTTCTCTTCTAAAATCGTTAAAGAGAAGGTCAAAAGATATAATGAAAAGTTGACTCGAAGAGGTATGATCATTGATTAGAATACCAAAATCAGTTTTTGTTGTTGTTATATTCAGAAGATTCAGTATATAAGAAGGTTTTTAAATGAACAGTCAACTTCGTCCATATTTTATATTTCAATCTTATAAGGCTATGTATATTATACGATGAATATACATTATAATTCTAAATTAACAATATCCAGATATCATTTCGTATTTTTCCTCATTGCTATTGATCTTAAAGCCTTCGCATAAGCTGATACCTATCTTCAGGCTCAGAGAGAAAATCGTTTATTTTCGTTCAGAACTGTTCTTTTACATCATGACGACTAAGGCTTGATATATTGAGTTCTCCACACAACGCTACGACAAAGCCTATGTTGTTGAATCAACAATACTTGACGGCATCCCTGTTATGATATTTTGGTGTTATAAAGTGAGTTACTCTTGATGAATTTAATATCTACTAGTGTTGCAAATTTTCAATTTTCAGAGGAGAGTTCAACTCTAACTCCAGGTGTTGCGGTGGTGTATCGTTCACGTTATTGTGTGGTTTACGGTTTTTATTTACCTGGGTGTTATCTTAACTACCTTATGATTATACAACTATTGATTATGAAAGTATGAACTATGTTAACTTGTTACATTTTAATCATTAGCAATTAGAACGTACTATGTTTGAAAATTGTTAGAATTTGATATTGTCTATTTGCTGACTATGTTGTTCTCCTCCACTTGTATTTAAAAATAATAATAATTTATGGAAATAATTGAAGGGAATTTCTTTATGTTTTATGGTACAGCTAAAATTATGTAGGATCTTGTGTATTAATTTTTACAATTACTTATCTCATTTTCCTTGTGGTAAATTAGTATGAAATCTGTTTCTTGGATTTTATTGCTGTTTTCTTCTCTAACATTTTCAAGAATAATTTTGCATTGTCTGTCCTCTCATAAAAACAAAATTCATTAACAAAATGGAATGTTACCACATTACCCTCTTCAAAAGTCTTCCATGCCAGAGCTTCTCTCTTTACTTATATTTTGTATGAAGATAAAGTTGATGCTGCATAGCCCAACTGGTCTATTTCTGAAGTTTGGAATGAATAAATGCATAATTTGAAATCTACTTATGTAATGGTAGATGGAAAATAGAATTACCAGACAAACTCTTCAACAATATGAGATAACATTATGTGTAAAATCATGCCAACAGAGCTTATTAAAGTTATTATGCAGAATAAAAACGAAGACATGGTAAGTATTGTTACCTGACAGAGTAGATTATTGTTAGGCATTTTGTGTCCTGTTTTTAGCTACTGAAACCAGGCAATGCTATTCTCTGAATTTCTCTTTCAAGACAGAATCCTGAAAACTTTATACACTTCGGAAACCTGTTGCTGCATCCAAAGGCACAACAACATCCCATAATAATTAACAGAAATTCAACAAAGCATAGATCAACCCTCAAAATAAGCTCCTTTTGCAATTCTACCCACGTGGTTAAGCGGTAAATGTAAATTCCCGCGATTATAAGGAAACAACAAAAAATATCTTCGATTCAAAAATTAAGATAAATTACCTCCCGGTATAAAAATAAAAATTTAGCAACAATTCCATATTCAGCACCATATTTAGCAGCACGTAGGACAGCACAACATTGTATAACAGAATAATAAATCGATACATATCGCAGAAATAGAGGGAATAGCTTTTTCTCTCAGTACAAACTTCGTTAGAAAACCCGAGGCGTTGGACCAAATTCCAGCGGAAAAGTCACGTGCGGCCCTTAATCCAATCAGCGCTGTTAGCGGCGACTTCACAAATTTGCTCAACTCTTTTACACAGAAGGCTCTGATATAAACGTGTCTTGTTTCGTCTAATAATCATTTCCGCATTCTTTGCATTCACCTATATTTCTTGTTGCAGGTTCTATTTAGACATCACGAAACTATCGAAATACTGGGAACTGAAGTTTCCATACATCCCGTGAGTCCGTGAATGGTATTTTCCACTAACAATTGAGAGCAGAATATCAAAGAATGCTCTAGCTCTTGTACTTGTAAGTGAAGTTGATAAATGATAATGTGATATTGTTTTCAAGTTCACGAGACTGCTGAAGTAACTGAGACGGATAGCCCTACCGAAGGGACCTGTATGACTCTTCTATTACAAACTGAATGGCTCTTTTCACTAAGATTAATAATGTTAAATGCTCCTTATTGATCTCATCTACCACACTACAGATCAATTTAACAGATTTCATAGCAGAAAGGCCTCGATGTTCAATGTGCTTACCAAACGCCGCAGCTATTTACAATGCAATTTTCTCTTGATAATTCCATCCACAATCCTTATAGATGGTATACTTATTTGATGTTTTAGATATAGTCAAGGCTGAGTTGATTTTCGTGGGATTTGAACTACAATCGATCAGCTATGATCAAAATCTGAAACTCGGTTACACTGCCAAGTACTACGTGTGATAATCATCCCATTGCTAATCTTGCAACTGCATAATATGCTGTTGAAAAACTATACATAACATGAATAAATAAAGTAGCTAAGTAAGCTTGTCTTCATAACTTACTTCCGAGAGGATGAAAATACCATTTGTCAATTTACTTTTAAAATTGCATTCCATATCTATAGGCATTGACCATTGCGGAGATTCATAGAAACCTTGTTGACAAATACGTGTCATATATCCGCCACCATATCTACAAGGCAGTCGGATCAAATTCTCGCCAGCGAATGTCGCATTCCATTCATAAATACCACGAATATCTTCTCTTCCTGTCGTACTTGCTGGACAGACATCTATAATATATAGCAATTGGACAGGATTACATTTAACATTAGAAATAAAAAAAAAACTTGAAAATCAGCAATGGTTCTAATTCTCACGATATCGTATTAAAATTTCCACTGATGAATAATCACTTATCACTTATATACATAATACTGTCTGTTTATATATCACTATATTTCTGTGTCTGTCCGCGACTTATGTACGTCTTACTGGCGATATAATACGGATAATCCGTTGTCGGGAAATTATGCAAACATTTGTGTCGAGATAACCGTGTACAGTAACAAATTTGTTGTATGAAAAGTATGGGTCTATGACGTTGTTTTAAAATAATATACTTCATCTGATATTTTATTTGATATCATTACATTAAAAAATTCAGAGATTTTGAAAAATTTCATAGGTCGATAATCTAGCGGGCAGCCAAATCGACTTCAAATTGAATTCTCCAGAACAAAAATATTTTGCTTTGAATTTAAAAGCTGCGTGTAAATTGTTTGAGCAAGTGAAACTTGAAAATGAATCAGTTTTATGATAATTAAAACAATACCAAATACTGAATTACATTGAATTACCAGTATAACTAGGCCAAACAAAATATTTTTTTGAAATCAAAGAAACGTAGACCTATTTCATGTAGTGTTGATATCAGCAATACATATAGCGCGGCACAAATGCTATGAAAATTAAAGAGACTTTAGGTCTTAATTTAATTTATTAATGAAACAAAATGCCATTCATTACTTTTATCAAAATCGAGATATAAAACATTTCACTTTTAAAAAGGCTATTTTGATATATAATTTGTGAGAACACTGAGCAAACAATCTGTTTTGAAATGAACAATCTATCGCGGGGCATAAAAACAAATTAACTTGCAAGAATTTTCAAAATGACGTTGGCGTTCGACTAATTCGAAAAATATTCAAAGTTCGAAGAGATTATCTGTCTACAGTCTAAAATTACAGAGTTTAGAATCAATCAAGGCATTGCACAAAAGTATTTCTATAATTTATTATTTAATATAAAAACATGAATCATTTGGATTTGAGCAGCCAGGCTTTTATTTTCAGATTTTGCTTCCATAATTAATGAAGGAATTATAGGCATCGATTAAAATTAAAATTTCATTTTGTTGACTTGCTATACGAATAAGACACAGTATGTTACTACAGTTTCGAGAATAAAAATAGCGGTGTCTTGTTATTATCGTTGATCAACATTTAATAAAGAAAAATTTAAGGTATATCAAATTTAACAAAGTTAAATTGAATTGAGCGTATGATTTGTGATAAATAATAATAATTATAATATTTTCAGCGTTCAAAAATTTTGCTTTGAATTTGAAAGCACAAAAACATAATTTAAAAACATTTTTAAATAGTTAATACAGTTTGGATGAGTGTAACAAACCTTGTGTTACAAAAATAAAAAGCGAAAAGGTTGCATGAAATAATCGATCATAGCAAACAATATTTATTAAAATACAACTTACCATTTTCCAAATGAGATCCAAATAAAAACTATACGAGCGGCATAATCTCCGAACAGCATTTAAATACATAATAGCGGGTTCTCTGAGTTAATACACCAATCAATAATAAGTTAACAACCATATTTTATCGAAGGAGAATGTACGCCCGATAAGAATAAAATAAAGATTGTCTTTTATTCGAAATAATTCTGACAAAAATGATCATTTCATACCGTGATCAAATGCATGGTAAAGTAGATTCATTTTCTACATAGTAAATTATCCTTTTCGTCAAACATCATAACATGAGCATTTAAATATTACCATCGGCTGTGGTATTTTATATCTTTGAAGCTGCACTAAACATTTCCACTCTATTCGCGTCCGTTTCAATAAATTCTGAATAAATATGCATATCACGAATCTGGCAAAATGAGTTGTTTTCGTTTTTCTATCAAAATAATTAATTTATTTATAATCATCTTTCCTTTCATTCCACATCTGTAATGTATTATATATAGCGCGTAGAAATATTAACAACAAGATGTAACATAATATCAATATCGAATTAGTATAGCGATTTATTATAGAATTTTATTTCCTTTTAGAAGAATGTTGATGCTATTATTCTGGAAAATTTGATAACAAGAACCACTATCAGACCAATTTTTCAGATCTTTTTTTTTACTTATAAAATTTTATTTTCAACGAACTCTTAGTATTTTGATAGACTGCCATGAAAATCACAGGCATGCTTGCTGAGATTGCAAAGATCAAAAATATATAGGCTCATATAGTATCATATCATAATATTTTCAGATTATATATATAATTTGAAATTCAATACACGCGCATGGGTAGGCCTTGTTCAATAATACGTTGTCGAAGCAGTAGGTTTGTTGATAAGCTCAGTCAAAGTGCTGATATCAATAAGTAACGCAATGGCTAATTGGTTAATGCTCTGGTATAATAATTTCAGGGTCGTCAGATCAAATCTGCCATTCGGAAACCTTTTATCAACGATTTTTCTTTTTTTTAATATGAAGCAGTAAATCATTTTTAATTAACAAAAGATATCGTTTGATCATGTTAATAACAGAAATCAGTGGACCATGTGTCTTGTTGAAGCTAAATTAATTTAATATTGAATCTATCGCATGCAATGCCACGAGTTTCACTGGCCACACTTTGACGGCGTTATTTTGTGAACACCACATTAGTGTTGTATATATTGCAATAAAGATTTATGAATTCGAACCGAACGCGATTTGATCGTATCGGGTCAGATTCGGGTTAATATTTCAGGTCTTCGGATCGGATCGGATTTGAAGTGATTTTTTGTGGATAGTTTCAGATTTCGAAATTTGACTGAGTATTTCTAATTTATAATAATTGTGTTCTGGCTTCCTTTCAACACATAAAATAAAATTTTTCTATGTAGACAAAGCTACGTTAAATTATACATTTCAATCGACTCAATTGATGTGAAATAAATTAAATTTTTATTAAAGGAATGATTAAGATGTATTGATTAATGCTACATCGTTTCAATGCATATTGTGTCTCATGTTCTCCTCCAGAGTTCATACTCCGTATTATACAGCGATAGTCAGCTTAGTCAATTGTTTAATTATAAGTGATCTGAAAGTTTTATCATAGAAGGTCCATTATGGACTACACTCATTGCTAGTATACATAATACTGTCTGTTTATATATCACTATATTTCTGTGTCTGTCCGCGACTTATGTACGTCTTACTGGCGAAATAATACGGATAATCCGTTGTCGGGAAATTATGCAAACATTTGTGTCGAGATAACCGTGTACAGTAACCAATTTGTTGTATGAAAAGTATGGGTCTATGACGTTGTTTTAAAATAATATACTTCATCAGATATTTTATTTTATATCCTTGCATTAAAAAATTCAGAGATTTTGAAAAATTTCATAGGTCGATAATCTAGCGGGCAGCCAAATCGAAGTCAAATTGAAATCCCCAGAACAAAAATATTTTGCTTTGAATTTAAAAGCTGCGTGTAAATTGTTTGAACAAGTGAAACTTAAAACTGAATCAGTTTTATGATAATTAAAACAATACGAAATACTGAGTTACATTGAATTACCAATATAACTAGGCCAGACAAAATATGTTTTGATATCAAAGAAACGTAGACCTATTTCATGTAGTGTTGATATCAGCAATACATATAGCGCGGCACAAACGCTATGAAATTAAAGAGACTTTAGGTCTTAATTTAATTTAATAATGAAACCAAATGCCGTTCATTACTTTTACCAAAATCGAGATACAAAACATTTCACTTTTAAAAAGGCTATTTTGATATATAACTTGTGAGAACACTGAGCAAACAATCTGTTTTGAAATGAATAATCTATCGCGGGGCATAAAAACAAATTAACTTGGCAAGAATTTTCAAAATGACGTTGGCGTTCGATCAATTCGAAAAATATTCAAAGTTCGAATAGATTATCTGTCTACAGTTTAAAATTATAGAGTTTAGAATTAATCAAGGCATTGCACAAAAGTATTTCTATAATTTATTATTTAATATAAAAATATGAATCATTTGGTTTTGAGCAGGCAGGCATTTATTGTATGGAAGGAATTGTAGGCTTTTATTTTCAGATTTTGCTTCCATAATTAACGAAGGAATTATAGGCATCGATTAAAATTAAAATTTCATTTTGTTGACTTGCTATACGAATAAGACACAGTATGTTACTACAGTTTCGAGAATAAAAATAGCGGTGTCTTGTTATTATCGTTGATCAACATTTAATAAAGTTAATTTCAGGTATATCAAATTTAACAAAGTTAAATTGAATTTAGCGTATGATTTGTGATAAATAATAATAATTATAATAATTTCAGCGTTCAAAAACTTTGCTTTGAATTTAAAAGCACAAAAACATAATTTAAAAACATTTTTAAATAGTTAATACAGTTTGGGTGAGTGTAACAAACCTTGTGTTACAAAAATAAAAAGTGAAAAGGTTGCATGAAATAATCGATCATAGCAAACAATATTTATTAAAATACTACTTACCATTTTCCAAATGAGATCCAAATAAAAACTATACGAGCGGCATAATCTCCGAACAACATTTAAATACATAATAGCGGGTTCTCTGAGTTAATACACCAATCAATAATAAGTTAACAACCATATTTTATCGAAAGAGAATGTACGCCCGATAAGAATAAAATAAAGATTGTCTTTTATTCGAAATAATTCTGACAAAAATGATCATTTCATATCGTGATCAAATGCATGGTAAAGTAGATTCATTTTCTACATAGTAAATTATCCTTTTCGTCAGACATCATAACATGAGCATTTAAATATTACCATCGGCTGTGGTATTTTATATCTTTGAAGCTGCACTAAACATTTCAACTCTATAAACCATCGCGTCCGTTTCAATAAATTCTGAATAAATATGCATATCACGAATCTGGCAAAATGAGTTGTTTTCGTTTTTCTATCAAAATAATTAATTTATTCATGATCATCTTTTCTTTCATTCGACATCTGTAATGTATTATAATTAGCGCGTAGAAATATTGAAAACAAGATGTAACATAATATCAATATCGAATTAGTATAGCGATTATTATAGAATTTTATTTCCTTTTAAAAGAATGTTGATGCTATTATTCTGGAAAATTTGATAACAAAAACCACTATCAGACCAATTTTTCAGATCTTTTTTTTCCTTATAAAATTTTATTTTCAACGAACTCTTAGTATTTTGATAGACTGCCATGAAAATCACAGGCATATTTGCTGAGATTGCAAAGATCAAAAATATATAGACTCATATAGTATCATATCATAATATTTTCAGATCATATATATAATTTGAAATTCAATACACGCGCGTGGGTCGGCCTTGTTCAATAATACGTTGTCGAAGCAGTAAGTTGGTTTATAAGGTCAGTTAAAGCGCTGATATGAGTAAGTAACGGAGTGGCTAATTGGTTAATGCTCTTGTATAATAATTTCAGGGTCGTCAGTTCAAATCCGCCATTCGGCAACCTTTTATCAACGATTTTTCTTATTATTATTTAATATGAAGCAGTAAATCATTTTTAATTAACAAAAGATATCGTTTGATCATGTTAATAACAGAAATCAGTGGACCATGTGTCTTGTCGAAGCTAAATCAATTTAATATTGAATATATTGCATGCAATGCCACGAGTTTGACCGGCCACACCTTGACGGCGTTATTTTGTGAACACCACATTGTTGCTGTATATATTGCAATAAAGATTTATGAATTCGAACCGAACGCGATCCGATCGTAAAATTTCTTACGGTGAAATTTTTTACGCAGAAATTTTAAGGCAAAAATTCGTAGAACAGAAAAGTTTCCTCGAATATTATAATAATAATAATATAATAATTATATTATTTTAAATTAATTATACGGAGTTTGTAAACGCAGAAAACCAAAAATTTTTAATGCCGAATTTGTTAACGCAGAAAAAAAAAAGTTCGGCGTTAAAATATTCGATGTTAGAAAGTCCGGTGCTTTAGCCGATAATCGATGTAATCCTCAAAAGATAAAGGGTTTGTAGTTTTTAATATTTTTATTTCAAGTGCTTATGCGGCTTGTATCTCTTTACGGCTTTTCCTATACAAACGTATTCTAAATCCCCATCGACTATAAAGAGAAACGCGTCACCTGCTTTAATTCTGTCTAGGCTAAGCCGTAACTAGGTTTTGGCACTTGAAAAAAATTCAAGAGAGATAAAAATATATCTGCATCTTGAGCTGGATATCACAGCAATGATCCTGGAAAGTTAATTGTCATTTGGTTTGGCCGATTTGTAATTAGAGACAAAAGCACGAAATGTGTAGTGTTTGCCCTCTTTATGGAAAATAAACGGATTCCTGGTATATTAAAGAAATGAGACACGAAATCGTAACTTTAACTGCATTTTTGAGGTAGAAATGATCGCACAAAGGAAAAATGGAGGAACAACCTGTACAGATATATAAATTTTATATATAGCTAGAATACCGGCTACACGCAGTGCTTGTTAGAGCTACATTCACATTAGCTTGAATGGGGGACTAACGTCAAACAATGAATTATTCTGACAAATAAAAATAAATGAAGAAAGAATCAATATATGAGATGATAAAGACCTTGGATTGGTTGAAGTGATAAAATCTATACACATGTACGCTTAGCTAGGTCCATCATTTATTGTTCTTCAATTTTGAGACATGTTTAACTGTTTGTAGCAATTTATAGATTTGCTGGATAACCAACCATTGAGCATGCTATATATAGCTGGCCGTAAATGTTAAAGCTGAATATCAAAACAATCTTATGATATGCTTAAAATTTCTTCATTTCATTGTCGTCATTGAATAATTTTACAGATGTCCGAGTCAATATTGAGCACATCACGAGTGTGATCCCTTAACTCTGAGTTCGTAATATCAAATTGAAATTCAACAAACATAAATCGGATGATGATATGCGAATCGAATTCAACATATTTGAATCGGATTCTGTAAGTAGTATAAGTAATCAGAATTTGAATAGGATATCTAAATTCTCATTTGTGCCTGTTTACAACACTTACATTTGAGAATTGATAAAAACCCGTCTACAAAGGCACGACGAGTTTCGCTCTATTTATAAATAGATGCTGATAGTCTAGATAGCTCGTTTATCATTGCAATTTCTATAGCGGTTGAAGACGACAAGGATGTAGGAATAAGCAACAACTCAAGAAAATACTGAATTCATCAAACTCACAAGCAAAAATTATGACTATAGAAGAAACATTGAAGATTATCAAGCTCATAGAAGAAACTGAAATTACACCAAATACAACACTTTCTGGAAAATTCAAAGGAATTAAACAAATTGGTATACCCCAGAATTGTCATGAATTTCTCACTAACTGCTATGCAGTTAGTCTATGAGCCTTTCTCAAAACACTCATAACTAGCTCATACTACACAACGCTCAATTACATTTATTTACTTACAATTTAGAACATACTATAGCATTACTCTTTATCCTTTTCATCCTATATCATGCATTGTTATTTATGGCTGTCCCTTCCTGAACCATCTAGAATATTCTAGAACATAATAGAGCCTATAGAAACTAGAAACTTCTAGCATTTATCTGAACACTATAAATACAGTAATTGAGAACCATTAGAACTATGAGAACTTAATGTACACAGAGCCATCTATTTACAAGAGTTGGAACACTTCTGCCATTTTTGTATCTTTTTGCCTGGACCCGAGCACGTTTTTAACAGTGCGCATGTGCAGGAGAATGTTGTGTGTTTTTCCAGCCATATTGTATTGTATTTCTTCGCGCGTTTCACTTGAAATGATTGAGAACCTGTTTCCAAAAGAACAAAGATGGCATCCAAAAATCACGTGACTGGCATATGTCCAATTGGAGACGATAGCGGCACATGAAAGCGTGTCCCAACTCTTGTAAATAGATGGCTCTGAATGTACAGTCTACTATCAACATGTCAACTTGGAATTGATAATATTGTTCATAAGAAGACATATACAAATCAATTCAACCTATACGTTGTTACGATTGTTTCTTAACATAATTCTATAGTTCTCATCAAAGATAACTATTAAGCAATTGGCACAAAGCTTCTGCAGAGCATGTACGGAGAAAACGAGAAGGTATCAGAAAGCCGCATCGACAAACAGAATGATACCTGAATTGTAAATATCATGCCTTTTTGTAGATAATCGTTGATATCTCTTCATGCATAGAAAATGTAAGATAAATTGATAGTGCAGATCATTTTTTGTACTACTGTATGACCAACATTTTGAGCTATAACTTTTTACCTTTCATGGGTTAGAAAATGTGTAAAAAGAGCAAAACACACACACACAGGCATGACGCATGGATCTCTATTTGTACTTTTATTCATAATTTAATATAAAAATATGAAAAATCTGGTTTCTGAGGGGGCATATTTGGCCACAGTTTCGAAACTGAAAATAGAGTGTCTTTTCTTCTCATTGATCAACATTTTGTGAAGTTGAAATCACACTTAGGTCAACATAAATGACTGTTACTAAATATAGGCTTGATATTTTTTCATACTTGATCTAGTTTTCATCATGCATCACTATGATACATGTCTGACTAAGGCATACTAAGATAAACAATGGATTGTATCGCTTGTTTCAGTGTGAGAGACATTTAAGTGTCGAGAAAGTTATTTATAAGGCATTGATAAACTGTCTTTCATACTCTTTGCGCAAACTTGAGCGAAAATAATTATATTAAGGCATTTATGTATTATTGGCAATGTTCTATCAATTTTCTATACGTTGTGATGAGCGACGCTACTCGTTGATAAACGCAATAAACTACAAAAAAGAGTTTTGTGATTTGCTGATGCCATTTCCAAGAATTTAATATGATATAAAGAATTTTGTTGAAAAGAAGCATAATGAAATAATTGTGCATATTCGATGCTGTTAGGTTTACAAAATCTATGAATGTAATTTTTCTTTCAATGAAGAATCTTATCGAATCTGTAGCTTCATTTGGAGCTTAAACCTTGAACCAACGGATTATACCTTTGTATTTCAATTTAGACCTGTGCCACATGCCCCTGTACTTCACTTGACCTGCGGCTGCTGCGTATAGGGGACATGTAAAAAATAAGGTCAAAAAGTGAAAAATGAAATGACCAATCACAGCCAAGCATCTGTGACGTATCTTGGATCTATGCAGCGATTGGTCTAATTACTTAATTTATGAAATTATTTTGTGACGTATATCATGAGACAACTTCCAACTCCTTCAAGAGCAAAATATTATTCAAACGTATTTTCAAAGCCCAAGCAGAGCTACATTTTGCTCGTTTTGTGGATGCTTCGTAGCAGTTTGAACCAAAGGTTTTGAGCTTTTGAGCTCAATCCTATTTTCATTTAATATATCAGCATGCTTCTATTGGGTATTTAATTCGTTTTATCTGGAGATGTGCCTGCCTATTAAAGTTTATAAACTACCGAATATTGTTACGCCGTTTAATACGCTGGCTCGAATGCAACTTGGATGTGTTTTCTCGTAGTTCAAACCAAGGTTTAAGGTTTTTAAACTTGATTTTATGTTTATAAAATATTTCAACATGCTTTTATTGCGTGTTACGATTGTTTTATCTGGAGATGTGCCTTCTAAATGCACAGTCGATTGATGTTGAACTGTAGGCCTAAAACGTGTAACTTGGAAGAAAACACTGAATGCCCTAAGAAATAATAATTTACTCATATTGAAAAACTCATCGCAGCAATTTGTGAAGATCGACATACTTTGACTACTGCGCTGTCGTATGGGGGAACTGTAAAACCGAACATCTAGATCGCCTCCAGAGATTGCAAAACAGAGGAATGAGGACAGTGCTCCGTTTGTAACTATCGCACTCGTGTCTCTGATATGCAAAGTCAACTAGGTTGGCTTTCTGTTAGAGACAGAATAAACTCGCATCAACTAATGTTCACTCATAAAATTAAATTCAAACTAGCTCCACCTTTGCTTTCCGACTTTTTCCAACTGCCGTATTCCACCAGAACAAGATCTCACGCCCACAATGACATTTACATCAAGTCGAGCCATCGTCATTCATTTCAAGACGCTGGTGCACATAAGTGGAACGATCTACCGTCTGCAATGAAGGAAGTCCAGAGCAGGCCTACTTTCAAACGTCTCCTTGAGAAGCACTTACATTCTTAGTATACTTTACACTTACCACTCTTTCCTGTTATTTATGCCTGTTTTTTTACTTAATGTCTGTTTTGCTGTCAACTTAGCTATGTATCAGTCCTTTGAAAAAAAGTTTGTATAACTTAAAGGTTCTGAATAAATGATGATGATGATGATGATGATGATGATGATGATGATACAAATTTAAACCTTGATTACTTGTATGAGTTGAAAACAGTTGGTAAACTGGCGTTAAATGGTAAATTATCAGAATGCAAATATTGCAATCTTCCGTGAATGTGGCTGACACACTTTTCATTCTAGCGGCATAACATTGGAATTCATTACGGATATTTTTATCATTAGCTGATAGAATGGATTACAGATAATACTTTATGATATGAATGATTTGAATACATCTACTTTACTGTAATGTTAAATGTTAGTAATGACTAATGTGAATGTCAGTAATATTTCCTTTGTGTGGTAACAACATTAATATATTAGTTCGGCTCAACGTTGTTTTTTCTTTAATACTCTGTAGAAGTTGTTCTTCATTCTGTTTCTCAATTCATATCTGCAATATTAATTCACTTCGATCAAAATGTCTAAGATTTGCAAAGCTACAAAATTACGTTCTGTTTTAGAATTTGAAATTGATTTCGACTGTGTGATGTCTTGACAGTTGTTGTTTTCGTTTACTGTTTGCCCGCATATACTTGACAGCAGGCGCTGGTGGAGCGCATGCGTATTAGGGTCAGAATTTTTTCAACGCATCACTTTTTGACCTTATTTTTTACAAGGTCCAGATTAGCCTCACTCCATCACGGCCCTCATTTCCGCGCGGCGCTCCAGTGAGGGCCTAATAAAATTTAAGGTTAAAAAGTGTGCCAGAAACCAAAAATATGGTGTGCCAAATCACAGCACACCTATGTATAACGTGAAGTTTTATCGAGCGCTGGTTGGTGAATAAAACACTAAAAATGTAAACAAACTTGCTTGAATCATTTTCAAAATTTATATTTCGATCGCTTATTCTGTCATATTGTCAATTTTTAATTATATATTTACGAAGAAATTTTAATATTTAAATCATGATTCAAAACGACGGAAATGCTTACAATTTTCCAACGATGGCGATCGCTCCGGCAAAACATGATGTTTCTCCTTTTATTTTGTATTCTACGCCCACAAAAGGCATTCATAAGCCGAACTCAAAAACATAAATATCATACAAAAACGGTTTCTATTACAAATCAATTCAAAAACAATATTCATTAGACTTACATGTTATGTCAAGGGTATGTGTGGCTGTTTGAGTTGAAACACCAGCAACAGTAGCAGTACAAGTTAGCACTTTTGTATTATCATCTTTGGTTGGTGTGTATGGAACTGTTACAGCAGTACCATCAATGTCAAATGTGATAGCCGCTGCAGGATTGCTGTCAGCACTGCAAACAGGGGTGAAAGGAGTTCCAGCTACTTGCGTGAGAGGATCATCAAAGGTTAAAGTAGGATCCAAGTCTGTAAAGAAAAGCAGACAATCGATATCAGTGAATACCATTATATCCAAAAACATTTACAATTAGATATAATTGGAAAACCAGTAGAAACTAAACTCACAGTTTATGTCAAGCCTATGTGTGGCTGTTTGAGTTGAAACACCAGCACCAGTAGCAGTACAAGTTAGCACTTTTGTATTATCATCTTTTGTTGGTGTGTATGGAACTGTTACAGCAGTACCATCAATGTCAAATGTGATAGCCGCTGCAGGATTGCTGTCAGCACTGCAAACAGGGGTGAAAGAAGTTCCAGCTAATTGAGTAAGAGGATCATCAAAGGTTAAAGTAGGATCCAAGTCTGTAAAGAAAAGTAAACAATCGATTTCAGTGAATACCATTATATGCAAGGACATTTACAATCAGATATAATTAGGAAACCAGTAGAAACTAAACTCACAGTTTACGTCAAGTGTATGTGTGGCTGTTTGATCAGGGAAGCCAACAACAGTAGCAGTACAAGTTAGCACCTTTCCATTATCATCTTTGGTTGGAGTATGAGGAAATGTTACAGTATTGCTATCGATTTCAAATGAGATTACGGCAGCTGGATTGATGTCAGCAGTGCAAGTTGCAGTGAAATCAGTGCCAGCCATTTGCGTACCAGGATCAGTAAGGGTGACAGAGTCAAAGTCTATATAGATAAAAAAGCAAATTCAATAAAGAAAATTAGTTTGGGATATGAGAACTTTTCCTTTCAAATCATATGGACATCAACAATAATTACACTCACAGGTCGTGTCGTGTCAAGTGTATGTGTGGCTGTTTGATCAGGGAAGCCTACAACAGTAGCAGTACAAGTTAGCACCTTTCCATTATCATCTTTGGTTGGAGTATGAGGAAATGTTACAGTATTGCTATCGATTTGAAATGAGATTACGGCTGCTGGATTGCTGTCAGCAGTGCAAACAGCAGTGAAATCAGCGCCAGCCAATTGCGTACCAGGATCAGTAAGGGTGACAGAGTCAAAGTCTATATAGATAAAAAAGCAAATTCAATAAAGAAAATTAGTTTGGGATATAAGAACTTTCCCTTTAAAATCATCTGGACATCAACAATAATTACACTCACAGTTCGTGTCAAGTGTATGTGTGGCTGTTTGATCAGGGAAGCCAACAACAGTAGCAGTACAAGTTAGCACCTTTCCATTATCATCTTTGGTTGGAGTATGAGGAAATGTTACAGTATTGCTATCGATTTGAAATGAGATTACGGCTGCTGGATTGCTGTCAGCAGTGCAAATTGCAGTGAAATCAGTGCCAGCCACTTGCGTACCAGGATCAGTAAGGGTGACAGAGTCAAAGTCTATATAGATAAAAAAGCAAATTCAATAAAGAAAATTAGTTTGGGATATGAGAACTTTTCCTTTCAAATCATTTGGACATCAACAAAAATTACACTCACAGGTCGTGTCAAGTGTATGTGTGGCTGTTTGATCATGGAAGCCAACAACAGTAGCAGTACAAGTTAGCACCTTTCCATTATCATCTTTGGTTGGAGTATGAGGAAATGTTACAGTATTGCTATCGATTTGAAATGAGATTACGGCTGCTGGATTGCTGTCAGCAGTGCAAACAGCAGTGAAATCAGCGCCAGCCACTTGCGTACCAGGATCAGTAAGGGTGACAGAGTCAAAGTCTATATAGATAAAAAAGCAAATTCAATAAAGAAAATTAGTTTGGGATATGAGAACTTTTCCTTTCAAATCATTTGGACATCAACAAAAATTACACTCACAGGTCGTGTCAAGTGTATGTGTGGCTGTTTGATCAGGGAAGCCAACAACAGTAGCAGTACAAGTTAGCACCTTTCCATTATCATCTTTGGTTGGAGTATGAGGAAATGTTACAGTATTGCTATCGATTTGAAATGAGATTACGGCAGCTGGATTGCTGTCAGCAGTGCAAACAGCAGTGAAATCAGTGCCAGCCAATTGCGTACCAGGATCAGTAAGGGTGACAGAGTCAAAGTCTATATAGATAAAAAAAGCAAATTCAATAAAGAAAATTAATTTGGGATATGAGAACTTTCCCTTTAAAATCATCTGGACATCAACAATAATTACACTCACAGGTCGTGTCAAGTGTATGTGTGGCTGTTTGATCAGGGAAGTCAACAACAGTAGCAGTACAAGTTAGCACCTTTCCATTATCATCTTTGGTTGGAGTATGAGGAAATGTTACAGTATTGCTATCGATTTGAAATCAGATTACGGCAGCTGGATTGCTGTCAGCAGTGCAAATTGCAGTGAAATCAGTGCCAGAAAATTGCGTACCAGGATCAGTAAGGGTGACAGAGTCAAAGTCTATATAGATAAAAAAGCAAATTCAATAAAGAAAATTAGTTTGGGATATGAGAACTTTTCCTTTCAAATCATTTGGACATCAACAAAAATTACACTCACAGGTCGTGTCAAGTGTATGTGTGGCTGTTTGATCAGGGAAGTCAACAACAGTAGCAGTACAAGTTAGCACCTTTCCATTATCATCTTTGGTTGGAGTATGAGGAAATGTTACAGTATTGCTATCGATTTGAAATGAGATTACGGCAGCTGGATTGCTGTCAGCAGTGCAAACAGCAGTGAAATCTGTGCCAGCCAATTGCGTACCAGGATCAGTAAGGGTGACAGAGTCAAAATCTATATTGATAAAAAGCAAATTCAATAAAGAAAATTAGTTATTGCTGTTCACTCACTGTTAGCTGCAAACCTGCAACTGCAATGCCAATTCAAGGACCAACGAGGTCGAGATGGTGGCAAAAGCCAAATGCAGATGGGTTACATTGCATTGCCTATATTTATTTCGTTGTCTTTCTAATAAGCTTCTTTTAAAATGTTCTATTCCATATAATTCATAACAAAATTTTGCAAAGATATAGCTCTAAGCTTTTTAGTTTTGATATCAGCCATTACGATGCAAACTAACGGCCTTCTTTCTGCCATTTACTACTATTTATAGTTGAAAATGAGGTAAATTTTCCCGCCAAAATAATTTTTTGCCTACTCGCAGAATGGCCTGCGCGCAGACCGAAGTAGTTTATAAATTTTTCTTAAAAACACATGCTTGAGGAAATATTTACTCAACCAAACAAAGCGTCAAGATATCCTGATGGATATCCAGCTATTATCATCATCATCATTTATTGAGTAAATCTTATTTATAAGCCATTTCAGACTTCTTAACAAAGGGCTCACATCATAGTACATACAGAATAATTCATTTAATTTAAAAATGAAATATTAATATAAATATTCAAAGCTATTTAATTAAAAAACATTGATATAATTCTTATTTAGATAGATATAAATATATGATTTGCATTGTTCAGAGGATGGCAGACTGTCCCACAAAGAAGCGCCCGCTGATTGGAAAGAGCTACGTTAGACACTGAGTCAGTCAAAGTAGGCTAAGCATATATTTGAGACAGGGGTCGCGTATAGTGACATTGGTACAGTCCTCATGCCTCTATTTTGTTGTTTTTGGAGGCGATCAAGGAGTTTCTTTATACAGCTCCATAAGTCAATAGCAAAGTAGTAGAAATCTGGCATTGAACAAGATTTTTTTCGTTTCAAGAGGTAATTTAATGTTTAAACATTTACAGCTGTATTTTAGAACTCCTGGACCCCTGTTGAGTATTTGGAACTAATTATTATGCAGTTAGTTTTATTTATATTAATGCATGATTAAAGCTAGGTTGGTTGATTTGAGCGCAGCCTAGTGTAAATTGGTCGAATTTCAGAAGAAGTTTTTCTTTAGAAAGATCTAATTTTCTTTGAACGTTGACAGTGGTGTACTTCAGCTCAGAGTATTAAACTGGCGGGCCTGCTATTATTTCCATTAGTTATCACTATGAC